>PVJO010001240.1:0-157940 GCA_004026905.1 Hystrix cristata | reverse complement strand
GGGGATGAATTTAAAGCAAATACGAATTCCTAATCTAATTAGATAACAGTACGTGTGGCAAAAGTTGTGAATGGGTGAGAGGAGCAAGAAGAGGGATGTTAACGGGGGTGTTAACCACATATCACGGGAACATCCTTACAGTGGTCCTGGCTGGAAGGTGCCACAATCTTACCCACTTCACAATGAAGAAACTGAGGTTTAGAATGACTAAAGGATCTGTCCAAGTTGACCCACTTTTGTATCGTGGCTTCCTAGCAGTCAAAGCAAAAGCGGAAAGCAGAAGTTTACACATACCCAGGCATAGTGGTGTACATGTGTAATCCCAGCACTCTGGGAGGCTGAGACAGGAGGATCCCAAGTCCAAGCCCAGCCTGGGCAACTTATTGACTTAGCTAACCTCTGTTCCAAAATAAAAAATTTAACAAGGACTGGAGCAATACTGAAAAAAAAAAAAAAAAAGAAAATCAAACAAAAAAGATGGTTCCTCATGTCATTATCTGTTTAAAGAAAGCATGCTGACATTTAATGCTGGAAAAATGTCTGACTTCCAAAGAAAATTGAAGTTGTTCCATAGATCATTTTATAAGGAATACTGTGGTGTGCTGGACTTTTTTTTATAAGACCTTTTTTTTTCTTTGAAATAACCTCAAAGTTTCAGAACAGTCGCAAGACTAGAACAAGGGACACCAGTGACAGATGTGCCTCTCGCTCGCGTCAGTCTCGTTTTCTTCTTGGTGTCCATACGCACACAGCTGTTAGTTTTCTGAACCACGTCTGGGTCTCCGTAACGTCCCTTTGGCCTCCTGTGATGAGAACTAGCTTCTCAGTCTTTCGTTGACATTTTGGAAATTATGGAAATACCTTATTAATCTTCAAACTTCAGAAAATTGAACATGCTAGATCGGGTATCTATTTTATTGCTTATTGGTAAAAACAAAAAAATCTGACAGTGATTTGATTAAAAAAAATCTTTCCAAGACAGTTCTCACCCGGAACCATCCGGTATGCGACCCTTCTCAGAAGGGCACGGCCACCTCACCAGACCAACCGAGGCTCTTTGACAGTCCTACTCGCCAGACCTGCGAGTAGAGTGGGGACTGGGAAGCCTGGCGTCGTCCCCAGTATTTGGGGTGAGCAAGGCTGTGACTACGGAGGAAGTGACACAGAGGGAGGAGCACGTCACACGTGGACAGCCACCCTGATGTGTCAGCTAGACCGTGTTGCTGTAACATCGCCGTAGACCAAGGCTTGAGATAACAACAGACATTTATTTTCCTGTACTTTTAGAGGCTGAAGTTCAAGGTCAAGTTATCACTGAGTTGGTGTCCTTTGAGGCCTCTCCCCTTAGCTTGCAGATGGTTGTGGATTTTTTTGTTGTTGTTGCTGTTGTTTTGTTTTGAAACGAGGTCTTGTTATGTAGGCTGGGCTTGCCTCAAACTCAAGGTGATCCTCCTGCCTCAGCCTCTGTGAGAGGGCTGGGATTACAGGCGTGTGCCACCACACCCTGCTGCAGATGGCTGCTGCTGCCTCGTGGCTCCTCTCTACATGTGCACACCTGTCCCTTCCTTTTCTTATAAGGACATGGGTCCTATTGTAAGAAGGCGCCACCCTATGACCTTATTTAACCTTCATCCCCTCTTTAAAGAGTCCCCTCCAAGTGTGGTCACATTGAGGGTGAGGGCTTCAGTACATGAACACAGGGTCAGCCTGTACAACTCAGCCCAGAACGGCCAGGCAGGGGAAGCAATTGGGAAAACGGAGCAGTGACCCATGTCCCCAGCGGGACTGTTTGTCGCCACTATGAATGAGCAGCCCGCGGCAGGACAGAGCTCCACACAGGTCCCACGCTGTGTCCCCAGAGCGGCCCGAGGTGCTCCTGTCTCTGACGCCACTCACACACACACACGCACCCGCCGCGACTAGAGCCACACTGGGCTTTGGGGAGACACGCTGTCGCCCGCTTTCTGCACATGTTGCCTGCAACTTCTGCACGGCCTCCGGCCACGTTCCTGGCCCCCGACTCGGTGGTTCTTCTCCGTGGTCTGCACCGAGTCTGAGGCGTGAAGCCCACAACCCACTCGGGAGCCGCCTGAGAGTTAACCCCCTTCCAGATCCTTCAGGGCGGTGCCAAGCGGGAGGGGGGGCACAATTCTCCGCCTTCCTGCAACTCAGCAAATTGCAATTTATGGCTTTCAATCCACATGAAAGGTCCCCCAATTAAGTCTCTCTGGGTTTATTTGGAATGTTGAATTAATTTGGAAAACAAGGGGAAAAAATAACTTGGTTTCAGCCCAGCGAGGGATCGTGACATTTCATCAAGTCCGTTCACCCCTTTGCATTGTCTTCATTTCGGGCTTGGGGACCTCCTCCCGGACCGAGCCCAGCAAAAGAAAATTGTCCTGTTGTGAGAGTCACCTCATGGCAGTCATCGCTCACCCTGGACAGTGGAGGGGAGACTGGGCGTAGGGTCCTGAGCTCTAATCCTGATGTCCACTTCTGTGTCCCCTGCCCCCCGCCCAACAGCCTGGCTTCCGTCCCTACCCAGAGCTTCCTGCACCACAACCCCTCCCTCTATTTACCTAGTCTCTGCACCCGCCCTCATCTCAGGACTTCTGCACAGGCTGTGCCCCGGCCTTGGCCTTCTCTGGATATGGATGACATGACTCTCCCTTCAGTTCTCAGCTCGGTCTCTGCGTCCTCAGAGAAACCTCCCAGGGCTCAGCCAAAGTTTTGCTTTATTCACCGTCCTGGCCCCAAGTCTCTCCCCTTTGAAGCAGTGATCCTAGAGCTGGTCCATGTGTAGGTGTGGGATTGTTTCACTCACTTCTGTCTCTTCCATGAGTCCATGAGCTTCCAAAGGCAGGGACTATGCCTTTACTTACCCCACTGAACCCTCAATGCCCAACACAGAAGCTGAAATGAAGTGGGCACTTGGGCTAATTGGCAATGAATGAATGAATGAACGAATGCATGAGTGTGTAAGCACAGACATTTGTTTCTCATGTTGAAGTCATTGGTGCAAATAACCATATATATATATGAGAGAGAGAGAGAGAGAGGGAGAGAGAGAACTCTACATTCCCAGCCCTTTTTAATTTGTTATTTTGAAACAGGGTCTTGCTAAGTCATTAAATTGCCCAGGCTGGGCTTGAACTTGCAGTCCTCCTGTCTCAGCTTCCCAGAGCGCTGGAATTACAGGCGTCAGTCGCCAGGATCAGCTTAGACTGCAGCAGCGGTGGCAGATCTACGGCACAGGTGCTGCAGCGGGCCGTTTGTATCATTGAAAGCTCTGAAGGTTCGCCATCGCTGGTCTCTAGTGTTCTTTAGGAAAGGCCAGATGGACCCTGCCCCAGCACACAGGCGTTCCGGAGACAGCCGGCAGTCCGCACCCCCAGGCAGCAGCCAGGGGTGCGGGTGGAGGACGCAGAGTCAAGATGAAGGCGGCTCCTGCCTGCCTGCCAGCTGGGATAACCAGGGAACCTGACGCGGGGCCGGGGAGGGTTCAACTGGAAACGACAGGCAGGGTATTTTGCTCAGTGCCCGGCACTCTGTACGTCCAACTGTCCCTTCAGTGTTGTCTTCCTCACGCTGATTGCCAGTTTGTCTGCTCCCTGAAATCTGGGCTCCAGTCCTCAGTCCACATCCTCCTTCTTCTTGTCTTGCAGATCTGTCATCGCGGACTCCGCTGGCCCCGCCGCGCTGACGTGGGAAGGCTGTCGCTGTCCACCCGCATCTTCATGTTCAGGAGACTGTGAGCATCGTTCCGGATTCACAGGTAGGACACGGAAGTGGGGGCCAGCAGGGGCTAATTCTGGTGACGTCGGTGCACCCTGAGGACTTTTTGCAAAACTCTGCAGCGAGCAGGTGATGCTCAAGTGAAAGGAATTGCTATATGCGGGCGTTTCTGGTGTTAGGGAGACATAAACCTTGAATTTCCGGCAGACGGGTGTGGATTCGAATTGTGCCTCTTGTCAGGAAATACATCTCTTGAGAGTTGACTTTTGGGACAGCCTTGGGAGACGGAGGACGGAGAGTCCCCCCTCCAAAAGGTGCATCTTTCTGTCCCCCTCGGTGCTCACCTGAGTTTGCCACGGCCTCTCTCTTCTCCTGCTGCGAGTGCCGCCGGTCTCCTCCTTCCACTTTCTCCACCCCTGGCCCACCCTCAAATCAACTCTGCACACAGCAGCCAGAATGACCACTTTCAAACTCAAGTTAAAGCCCATCTCCACTCTGCCGATCACTTCCTCATATGCCCGGACATGCAGCGGCCCACCAACCCTCCTCCCCGCCCCTTGCCTGGCTCCTGGTCATCAGGTGTCCACTCACATGTCTCCAGCAGCCTGTCCTGTTTTTCTGGTGATTACTCTCTGAAAGGATCTCTCTAATGTTTTTGTTTTGTTTTCTTTTTCTCATTGCCCACCTTCCTCAGTGGAATGTCAGCTGATGGATGGACACAAATCTCTCAGATTATGTATGTTCCTTCCTCCCCATGGCCAGAAAGGGACCCAGGCTCAACAAATGTTTGTTGAATGAATGCATGATCAAAGAGAGGGCGGGAACAAGCAGTGGGCACTCTCAGCTGTGGACTACTGAGGGTACAGTCCAGGAGCCTGCCCAAGCCCAGCGGATGAGCCATCTGAGATTCCGTTCTTCTTTCACTTCGCAGGCTAGGGGTGCTGACTCCCTGTCCCCAGCACAGGACTCCCAGCTTCGGCCTTGCGGTGGCTGCTCCAGCCCCAGTGCCTCCAGCCTCCTGGGACGGAGGGAGGGCACAGGGCGGGCACACAGGCCCAGGGTTCCCAGGGACACATTGGTTGACTTTTCTTGCATCCTGTTGGCCAGATCTCTGTCGCAGATCAGACTGGGCTGCAGAAGAAGAGGGAGAAACCGTAGCCATGTGTCAGGTCACACCCAGGTCACTACAGCAGAAGGGAAGAAAGGCTGTGATGAGCTGGGTCAGCCTGTGACTGTCCCTTCATCAGGACAAAATGCCTGACACCTACAATTTAAAGGAGGAGAGATTTATTTGGGCTTATGGGCTCAGTCCCTGTTGGGCTGACTCCGGGGCAGACTTTCGCATGGCAGAGGGACCTGGCAGAAGAAAGCACGCTCAACTCATGGCGAGAAGGAAGCAGAGAGAGAAGGGGGAGCCAGGGACAAGAATACAGCCTTCCAGGTCACACCCCAGTGACCACCTCCAACCAGGTCCCACCTCCTAACAGCACATGAACCCACCAATGTGTACATCACCCCTGTGATCCACTCACCTCATACACGGGGCTTTGGGGGTACATTTTAGATCTAAGCTGTAATGGCCACCAGGACCCAGAGCTGCCTCCTAGGGTGTCACCTCTTGCTTCCTTTATTGGACCCCGGAGTCCTCCCACAAATGCAGGAGGCCAGAGACAGCCCTCAGTGGCCTGATTGATAAAGCAAAAGCTCCAGGTACCTAGTCCTTCAAATTCAGCTGCGTGACCTTAGACAAGATGGTTAAACTCTCTAAGCTTTGTTTACTTTCTAATAACTGTGCCCTGTTCATAAGGTTGTTTGAAAATTTACAAATGTAAGTGCTTAGAACTGTGCCTACCACACAGAAAGCACTCAGATAGTGGCAGCTACCAATGACGTGATTTTAACATTAGTGCCGTGAGTGTTACAGATACGCTTCTGGACTCTAGCAGAAGAGCTGGTGTCTGGCGGGGGGACACTGTCCAGGGGTGTTTTTCTGTTCTCTCCACCGTGGCGCAGGGTGGTGGTCACAATTCTAGGGTCTCAGCCAGGCATCTGCGTTTAAATCCCAACACTACTACTCAGTCGTGCAACTCTGGGGGCTTCCTGTGACCTGGAGTCCATGTAAATGGACCCAGAAGCAGAGACTATCATGGGAGTTTTGTCCCCTGGGCGGAGCAACTAAACCTGTTTCCTCACCTATGTATGTTTTGGGGAGCGATTAGAAAGCGCCGAGCAGAGTATGTGCTCAGTAAAGCCGATGCTGCCTATGCTTCTGATCCTTTCCCTCTCTGGATGGCCCTGGTGTATCGGTGTCGTGTGGAAGGAAGCCCTGCCACCTCTCTGCTTTGTGTCAGCCCCGGTCGGCTTAACTCTGGTGCCTCGCTCTTGATTGCTTTCTTAGGGAAAACTCTCAGGATCTCTTCCTCGTGGAAATTACCCGGGTGATAGCTGGGTTCCCTCGCTGACATCTTCCAACTGCATTGGAAACAGAGTATTGCGTGCCGGTGGTCCCAGCGCCTGGCGACATCCCCCACGGTGGCGTCTTTAGGCAGCAGATTTCACCAGGGAGCAGTGTGGTGTGGGGGAGCCGAGCCCTGTACCCAGCCAGGACCCCTCTGAGAAGCCAGGAGGGGAGCCCTGGGCCAGGGAGGTGGGAGGCCAGGCCTCTCTTGCTGGAAATGAACCCATGGAAAATCCTGGAGTGGCGTCCCCGCCCCCCGAGCCTCCAGGAGGCCGCAGACAGAGCCCACGAGGCAGGAGGCGGGAACTGGCTATGGGAACACAGAGCTCACGCATCAGACTGACTTTTTGACATGTCTGTGGGAAGGCGTCCTGGGTGTGAAGCCAGCTCCCAGGGCCGGGTGGGACCTTTCATGTGGCGCAGGGTTGACGCCGGCGGCCTTCACGGTGTGTCAGGGCCCTGCCACGGCACCGAGGCAGAGAGTGGGCTGGGAGGAGCCCAGGCCCGGGCCACAGGGGAAGCTGAGTCCTCAACCTCTGTCTGCCTCCACGGAGGAGGGTCCGTGCCTGTCTCCAGCCCCTCACACTGTCCTCACCCAAGGCAGCCTGGGTTCAAATCCCACTCTGCCACTCGCCAGCCACGAGGCCGGAGTGAGCCACTGAGCCACCCAAGCCTCCATTTCTTTATCTGTGAAACACAGACGTCAAAGAAAAACCAACAGGTGGGCAAAGGTAGCACTGGCTACTGACTGTACAGTGCGCTAGGACCCTTACACATGCTACCATTTCATTAAAATATATTATTTTAGCCAAGTATGGTGGCACATGCCTGTAATCCCAGTTACTCGAGAAGCTGAGGTAGGAGGATCACAAGTTTGGGGTCGGCCTGGGCCATTTAACGAGACCCTGTCTCAAAGCTAGAAAAAGAGCTGGGGATGTAGCTCAGGGCAAAAGTCCTAGGTTCAAGCCCACTACCCCCCCAAAAGGTATATATATTCAAATACATTCAAAAATACTACATGTATTACTATTTTACTGAATCAAAAATCCTGTAAGAAAGGGATCATAAAGCCCGATTTGCAGATGAGGAAACTGAGGCCAGGCCAAAGGAGCAACCAGATAGCACCCTCCCTGCTGGTCTCTAAAAAGCCAGGGCTGTGGCCTGCACATGCCTTGTTCTTTTGGAACATGCAGCACAAACCAGCCCTGGAGGGAGTTATAAACATCCTCATAGACCATCAAAAGGGCCCAGAGAGAAGCTGGTGAAATACCAAGTTTCTTCTCCTCCCCCAGGACTGTCCCAAGTCCCAGGGTTTTGAGAGGTGCCGGAGAGGCACCCCTGGAGACCTCCCTAGTTGTTCCCAGGTCCACAGTCTCTGGCGCAGGAGAGGGGCTTGTCCCTGCAGCCTGGCGTACGACAGAACCCACGTCGGCGTGAGGGAGCCAGGAAGTGGCAGCTGTCTTCCTGCCGCCCGCCTTGGGATCTGAGATGGAGGAGCCTGGGCCTGGGGCGGCCAGATCAGCCAGGACGCCGTCCCGGGCCGCGGGGCAAGACAGATGGAGCTGCTCTTGATTCCCAGCTCTGCCGTCTACCAGCCGAGTGACCCTGGCCAGCTCGCTGGTCGTCTGTGTTCCCCAACGGCCTCTTTTAGAAAAGGGGCGGTCTTGGGCGCCCTTCGCAGGGGTGCGAGAGGACCCCAGATGGGGCTCCCAGGCAGGGAAAGGGAGACTCACGCTCTTGTTACTGGACCCCTGTTCCAGACTTCCACCAGCTGACGATCACACCCCGGAGGGCGGTTCGATGAGTCTGATAAGTGGGTCAGGGCTGGTGGAGTTCATCACCCTTCTCTGAGGACATGAGGACTCTTGGCCCTTGGCGTGTCCCTGTGGAGACGCTGGGCCTGGGAGGAGCTGACTGTCTGCTTTTGCAGTGAAGTTTTGCAGCGAGGCCGAGGGATGGATGGGGACTTGCACTGAGGCGGGTGGAGTCGGGCTGCTGGCCAGTGACATCCCCGTCCTGCTGGTCTGGGGCCCTTCCTCGGGCCCACCTGGCGGGTCCCACAAGTCCTGGCGCCCTCTGAGCAGAAGCCCCTGGAATGGTATTAGGTGCTTGGGTTTCTGATTCGCAAAACTGCGTGGGCCTCTCCTGATGGGTCCATCCAGGGTCTCTCAGAGGTCACAGCTGGCGGTGCTGGGGGTTGTGGTGGCCTTCGCGTGGCTAGAGGGCTGCAGGGCTGACTCCTCAGGTCTCCGCCTGAAGTCACCTCTTCCAGCCTCAGTGTTCCTCTCTGAAAAGTAGGTAGAAGCTTTCTGGCTCCTTCTGCTTCCTTTGGAGATACTCGGCCTCAGCTTCCTGAGGGCTGGCCTTGGTGGTGGGGGCCTGGAGGGGCTCAGGGCGAGCTCCAGGTTGTTGGGGAGTCACGCTGGGCTCCCCAGTTCCTGCATTGCTGCCTACTCCACAGGGCTGAGAGGTGGCCAGCACACATCAGACCTTCCTGAGCTCTCAGAGGAAAGAAGAGGGATTAATTAGACTTGTCAGGGCCAAAGTACAATTACCAGCGTCCATTTCCTCCTTCTGGTTCTTGCTGTCAGAAGAAACTGGACACTCGTTACCTAATATGCAGCCCATTTCCCAGATACTTTATGGAGGTCGAGGGCTGAAGGGAAACAGGGAAGGGGAAGCCCTCCGCAGCGGGGAGAGCGCTGCAGGCAGAGGGGGTCCAGCCTCTGACTGGCCTGGGACTCAGCAGGAGCTCTGGGGCGGGAGTGGGGAAAGTCCCTGTCCTCACCCACAGGGTACCTGAAGCATGTTGACTCAGGGGAGAGTCTGGCGGCTCCCTGGGACCCCCACAGGGGACCATTCCCAGGGACCTCCTAGTTGCAGCAACTGGCATCTTCGAAGTCCTCAGTTCTAAGGAGCCTCAGTTTTTCAATCTGAAAAATGGGAATGACTATATATATCTATGGATCAGTCTACCAATTAATGGTCAGTCAATTGAGTTACCTATGGTTCTATCTGTGGCTCTTTCTATCCATCTATGGATCTATCATCTATCTATCCATCTATGGATCTATCTATCTATCTATGGATCTGTCTATCTATGATGTATCATTTATCTATGGATCTAGCTATCATCTATCGATCAGTCAGTCTATCTACCTGCCTACCTATCTATGGATCTATCTATCTATCTATGGCTCTGTCTGTCTATGGATCTATCATCTACTATCCATCTATGGATCTATCTATAGATCTGTCTATCTAGGATCTATTTATATGTAGGTACCTCTCCATCCTCATACATAGTCACATATATTTTAAAAGCTTCCCAGTCAATGGTTGCTTTGGGCAGAACACTGACAGGGCAGGGTGCACTAACTCGTCTGCTTCATCATCTGAACTTGGAGTCCATGAAGAGGCAGAGACATAAGATTCACTGAGCTACACTCCAAAGGCTTGCATACCTCATTTCCTGTGTGTGAGTCTCACCAGCTGAGCAACTCAGCAGCGTGTTGCTGCTTTACTTCTCCAAGCCTCGATTTGCTGATCTGTAGAATGGGCTGCTGCTGCTTGGGCCCTGCCTGTCTCGAACATGGCCCCCGGGGATAAGCTGCACCCCACCAGGGATTTTGTGCCGTTTACATCCAATGGGCATGGCAAAGAGCAGGGACCTCACCTGGACCTGCTGAATGACCGTGTACCACATCAGACACTGTTACTCTTACTCCTGGGCCTTGAGAGGTAAAGACTGGGGTTCTCCTCATTGGGGTGCATACAACTGGGGCGCACTGGGGCATCTCCAGGCAGGAGGAGCCGCACAGCATCAACCTAGATGCGGCAAAGGAAGCAGCCTACAGTGCTTGAGGTTTGCAGGTTCTTTTCTTTCTAAATGCTGTGTGGTTCTAGAGCAGACCTGCTGTCCCCCGGCCCCCAGAGAGTCCTGTGCCACCGGCCAGGGGGCCAGCCTTGGTGTGGACATGGACACACCCCTGGCTGCCTCTGGGAGGCCCAGCTGGCCGCTGGCCGCTGAAGGCCCTGATGTTCCCAGGGCTTCGAAGTGTTGCTTAATCTCCCAAACACAGCAGCCTTTAATTTATGAGGACACAGCAGCGGCCCCGGGGTCTGAACCAGGAATCAAAGCGAGCAGGCATCATTTACCGTAAAGAGGCTGCTCCCCAGGGTTCTGGGACCAGGCACAAGGAAGCCAGCGATCTTCAGGCGCTCACAATAGAAGCCACCAGCGCAGGGCCACCGTCCAAGGCGCCGACCCTGGTCCCTCCCCATCGCGTCTGTCCCGGAGGAGCCTCTGAGGAGCCTGAGGGGTGGACAATGGGGGGCGGAGCCCAGGGCTGCAGGGAACAATGGGTCAGATCCATTCGGGAGGCTCCTTAGCTGGTCTCTGCACTGTGCATGCAACAATCTCCTGGGCGTGCAGGCAGCAGACACAGCGGCGGAGGGGAGCGAATTAGGAAATGATGACCTCCGGTTGCAGCCTTCGTTTGTAATATAATCTGCCTTTCTGTATGTCCCTGTAGTTTAATGCTTAATAATGGCAGTGCTCAAGGACCGAGGTGTGGAATCCTTGAAAGTAAATCAGGCTCAGGAGTGGGTGGGCTCTGGGTCCTGGGGACCTGGGCCGGGCCTGTCACAGCCTCCTTTCCAGCTTCAAGCCGAGCTGGCAGAACACGGTCTTCGGGGCACAAGTCAGCCCCATCAGCGGGGGCCCCTGGAAACAGGTGGCTGCCCCTGAGCCGTCCCCAAGTGAGGCCTGCACCCTAGTCGAGTGAGAAGAAAATGACACGTGGACTCTGGTCCTTCTAAAGTGACGTCCTTCGCAGGCCTGTCTCCTCCTCATGCCCCTTCTGCAGAGGGGCTTCAGCCGCAGCCCCCACACCAGCTCCTGGAAGTTCTCACAGAAGCAAGACGCCACATCTTTGTCACGGCGGGACCTTCCTGGTGACCACAGGAACTCATCTCTGAAGGAACCTGCTGTGCCCCAGCGATGTGTCTGCTACCTCAGTTTACCCACACTGCACCCTACCTGCAGCATTGCTACCAACAGCAAGAACTCACATTCCCCGAGCGATCACCAGGTGCCGGGCACTGGCTCCAGGGACTCGAACCTGTGAGGGATGAGCCAAGACTCTGGGAGGGGCGAGGTCACTTGCCCAAAGACACCCAGAGCAATGTGTTCTGAGCCAAAGCTTGTTCTTGTTTTGTTGTTACTGCTTTTTAAACTGGGTCTCTCTATGTAGCTCAGGCTGGCCTTGAACTCACCATGTAGCCCAGCCTGACCTCAAACTCATGGCCATCCTCCTGCTTCAGCCTCCTGAGGGCTGAGATTACAGGCCTGAGCCACCATGTCTGGCTTAAAGCCTGTTCTTGAAAGCAATTATTTTAGTTTATACTTCCTAGAAAAACAGTTGGTTAGCCCTTATTTTCATCTCAAGTGTGTCTAGGATTGATCTTGCCCAGGTTGTGCCCATGGAAGTCCTGAGTAAGGGCTCCACTGGGCAGATGGGAGCCGCACTCAGCAGAAAAGGAAATCGGCACAGGGCAAGCGAACAGCCAGTTCCCATCTTTCTTTGGCCTCCTGCCCCTGTTGAGGACAGGCTAACTTCCGGGGAAGGGAGCATTTTCCTAAGCATCCTTAGAGCTAGGTTTCAACCTGGCTTCCTTACTTCTTGTCTGCCTGGTGTATCCCTGGTTGCTTAGCCTGCCTAAGCCTCAGTTTCCCCTTGTGAAGGGACAGATAGATAACCCCCGAGGGTGGCATGAGAATTGGAACGAAGTGGTTGGCTTGATGTGAGCACTGCGCCTGTTCGTTGCTGTTATTATTCTCACTAGTCTCAGGAGCCAGGAGACTTGGGCCCTAGTCACCACCGCCCCAGTTGTGCCCTTGTCTCGGGATGTGGTCCCTGTTACCACCTCCTCACAGGCACCACGAATCCAATGCTGCTCTGATCTTTTGCCAACAAGATCAAACCCCCAGCTCCTGAGGAGCACCCAGCACGCCTGCCTTCATGTCCCCAAGCCCTGCAGGCCCCAGGCTCGGGGTCGGATCGCTTCGGAGGGGCCTAGTGTAGACCACGGAGGTGTGGAGGCGGCCAGGGGAAAGAGCACTGAAGATCAAGCATCAGATGGACGCCTAGGAGCAAGGCCAGCAGCCCACAGCAGCCTGGGGCTTCTCGCCAGGCACAAACCAGGTCTGAAGACAGGTGAGCGACCAGGAAGCCAGCCCAGGCTCTCTGTCCACCCTGCTGCTCTCTGTCTAAGAGGGCACATCTTCCAGCTACAGGAGCTAGACCAGTTCCAGGCACCTCCCTCCCCACCTGACTGGAAGCTTCTCTCCTGGGGAGAGGCACAGTCCCACTCACGGGTGGGGGTCCTTGGAAGTTGTGCAGTGTGGAAGGTGGAGTTTGAGTCACCCACGTGACCACTTTGGGAAGTGACTGAAGCCCCACTTTGCAGATGGGAAAGTAGAGGCCCGAGAGGCCCAGTGGCTCAGCCGTGAGCTGCCCTCTCTCCCTCCGCTTGACTCAAGTCTTCTGACTCACAGTCCGGTGCTCTTTCAACCAGGCTGTGATGGCTCCCATGAAACTGATGGGTGTGTGGCATTGGGCGGAGGGAAAATTCCTTTTTGTGCTTTTCTCAGAGAGTCCCTGGCCACCCCAAATCTGGCAGCTTTACAAGAACAGGCTTGTAAACTCCGCAACACCCCATAATCCTTTTTATGGGGCCTGCTGTGGTAATGGATACTCATCAGCTCTCCCTGGCTAAGCCTAGCGGGTCTGGGAAGGAGCAGCCGTGGGGACTCGGGGCCCCATCTCCCATGTTCACCCCTGACGGGTCCCGGGAGGCAGGGCCCACAGGTTTCCGAGCATTGCCAACATTCCCAGCCAGGGGGCGCTGTGCAGTCAGGGCAGAAGAGGAGGCCACAAGCAACCCTCCTAAGACCTGCTCGGTGGTCTTTTGGGTCTTCTATAGGGAGTCAAATCTTCTGCAAATAGGAATGTCTGACTTCTTCCTGTCCTATTCACATCCCCCCTTTCTCCTGTCTTGTTGATTGCTTTGTCTAAAGTGTTGAGCACCACACTGAACAGGAGTGATAAGAGTGAACGCGGGTCTCATTCCTGATTTTAGAGGGAACGATTTCCGTTTGTCCCCGTTCGGTATGAGGTTGGCTGTGGGTTTGTTGTACGTGGCATCTATGAGGTTGAGGTAAGGTCTTTCTATATGTATTTTCTTCAGGGTTTTAATTATGAAGGAATGGTGGATTTTGTCAAAAGTTTTTTCTGCATCTATTGAGATGGTCATGTGATTTTCACCCTTGATTCTATTTATGTGCTGGGTTGCATTTATTGATTTATGAGTGTTGAACCATCCTTGCATCCCTGGTATGAAGCCAGCTTGGTTATGCTTTGTGATCTTTCCAACGATGTTCATGAGTATCTTATTGAGGATCCTTCTCTTGGGTATTTCTGAAGGAGTTAAAGGTATAAGACTATATATAGTGCATACTCGTGGTTGGAGAAGCACAGTTCATACTAGCTAAGCTCTGGGAACAGTCCAGATGCTCAGCTGCAGACAAATGAATAAAGCAAATGTGGTGTGTATCCACAGTGGAGTATTAGTTAGCCATAAACGAGAAGGAAATCATGTCGTTTAAAATGAATGGAGCGGGAGATCATACTGTTAGGTGAAATGTCAGACACAGAGAGTTCAATATTGCATGGTTTCTCCTACATAAGAAACTGAAATTGTAAATAAAGAATAAAATAAAGGAGAGATGTTAGGAAACAAATAGGCAGACTTTTTGGAAATGTGGATCAGGAGGAGGATGGGGGGTAATGGGGTTGAAAATGATCAAATATGCTCTATCCATGTACCAAATCCCCCAAATGGGTACATCTATTACGTGTTGCAAGTATACACTAATACAAAAGGCCCTCCCTGGACGCCTGCATTGGCGTCACCTTCGGGAGCTTCCAGGAGCACAGTGGGGCTGGCAGGAGGAGAGGTGCCATTTAAAATTGAAAATCCAAAGCTCCTTGCCAAACCACCTGAGATTCAGAATCCCGGAAAGTGGCCTGAGGGATGTGCCTCTACTAGGAGCCCTCGCTGCCAGCTAATCTTTGCCATCTCTGCTTTCGGAAGAAGCAGTAACCACTAGCAGGGAAGGCAGAGGCAGGTCGGGTACTTAGGTTGTTTGTTACTCACCGACGATGAACTTACACGAATCAGCCTGGACCTGAGACCAGCGTGGCCACCCTCGGCCTCCACTTGGGGAGGGGCTGCCTCCGCCTTCAATCCTACGGGATCGTGGACCCAGCACATCTCCTCTCTGGCCACTGTGTGGTCCTCTGTCAAACGAGAGCTGCATCTCTGGTCCCTTCCGGCCCACTGACCAGGATGACTTTGTCATCAGTGTCTTAGTTACTTTCTCATTGCTGAGACATGATACCGACACCCACAATTTATTTTTTTTTTTTTTTTTTTTTTTTGGTGCTGGGGATCGAACTCAGGGCCTTGTGCTTGCAAGGCAGGCACTCTAACCACTGAGCTAAATCCCCAGCCCCGACACCCACAATTTAAAAGAGGACAGCTTTATTTTGGCTCACAGTTTGTAGAGGTTTCAGTCCATACTCACTGGCTCCAAGGCGGGGCGGCACGGCAGAGGGGCCTGGTGGAGGAGAAAGGGTTCGTGGTGTGGGGACAGGAGACACAGAGAGAGACCAAGGGAGGAGGGAGGGAGACACACCCTGCCGAGCTGTGCCCTGCGACCCGCCTCCTCCCATCAAGCTTCCCCTCCAGCAGCACATTCGGTAACCTCATCGGAGGATGAACCCAGGATGAGTGTCATGCCCCCGTGATCCACTCACCTCCGGTGAGTACACAAGGCTTTGGGGGACATCTAGATGTAAACTCCAAGAGTGAGCATCCTGGGCTATTAAAGATAGAGAGTAGATCCTCAGGACACGCTGGAGCAGAGCCGCAGGTCGGCATCCCTACCCTGCCCTTTCGCCTGTCCACTGGCCAGTGACAGAGGGTGGCAGCCCTTCCCTCTGTCCAAGCAGAGTGTGAAAGCGCAACAATGGGGGTCTGGACCTCCTGACTCTCTATCACCTTGAAGCCCTTTAAATATCAGATCTAGAGGCTGGGTGTGGTGGCGCACAGGTGTAATCCCAGAACTGGGGAGACTGAGGCAGGAGGATTGCCAAGAGTTCAAGGCCAGCCTGGGTTACATAGTCAATTCAAGGCAGCCTGCACTGTATAGTGAGACCCTGTCTCAAAACAAAAACAAAAACAAACAAACAAAAAACCCACCAAAAACAAAAACCAGATCTGGACTTTTAACAGGTGCTTCCTGTATCGATGCTTCCCGGCTATAAAGTGGGAATAGTGATTAATAGGACTTACCTCAGAGACTTGTTGGGAGGATTTAGTGAGACAATACACACAAAGAGCCTAAAACCAGGCCTGGGACTTAGTAAGTACTCCGGGCATGTTTTTATTTACATGGCTGTTTCAAAAGCTTTCTCATATCTGAGTATTACCTATATCATTATTTACTTAGTAAAGTTCCACTCATCCATTTGTCCTGTTTCTGTTTTACTTAAGGAGATTTATTTAAAAGGGAAATGTTACATTATTACTATAAACAGAAAAATAGCTTAAATTGCATTAAGAGAATATAATGGTAAAAATTAACACAAGGGGAAAAAATGTATTAAAACCCAGGCAGGTTGTGATTATGTGAGTGGTTACAAGACTCTAGACCTGATTAAGTGACATCGAACTACACACACACACGACGTCAATTTCCTGGCTTCCATGTAATGCTGTATATAAAATGTTATTGGGGTGAGTGTGGAAAGGGTATACTAGGCCCCTCTGGTCCAGTTTTGTTGCTTCCTAGGAATCTATAACTACTTAAAAATAAAAAGTAAAGCAACATACGGGTGCTTTCTCCTAGGCAAATGTGTAATCTCTCTGTTAAAGGAGGGCTTGGTATCGGGTGTAGTAGTGCACACCTGTAATCCCAGCACTCAGGAGGCTGAGGCAGGAGGATCAACAAGAGTTTAGGGCCAGCCTGGGCTACATAGTGAGTTCAAAGCCAGCCTGAACTGCATTGGGAGACTCTGTCCCAAAAAGAAAAACAAAACAAAACAACATGAAACGGAGGGATTGGTAAGTGCTAGTGCCAGACATGCTGAGGCCATCCCAAGGCCTTCTCCTTGACTGATCAGAAGGCTACAGCCATGCGGCTGCCTCGCTGTGAGAGTCAAAGTCACGAGACGAAGCCACCTGGTGTCCACGAGTGGTCTGTGCCCACTTTGACCAGCACTGTCGCTAGTGTAGCCTGTGCCGCTGGCTGGGACGGACAGCTGATGGCCTTTTGTCTGGTGGAGAGAAATCTGGTCATCCTGGGGCACTCGGAGCTGTGCGCGGCAGACTCAGCCAACAAGCACTACGCCCTCTGAGTTTCCCCACACGTCCCTCACCAAGCACATCAGGTCATCCTTTCTCCATACGGAAATGAGGAGCCTGTAAGACAGGACAAGGTCCCCAGCTAGGAATCCTGGGGATGCTCCATGTGTCTTCCATGTGAGGTCAGATCTGGCCTGTGCATGGCGCTGGGGAGGAGACTCAGAGCTGTACTATCCTATCAGGAGCAACCAGCCGCCCCAGTGCACCCAGGACTGAGGGTTTCCTGGGACATGGAAGTGTCTATATTAAAACCAAGACAGTTTGGGCAAACCAAGGACAGCTGGTCACCTACCTGTGGCAGCCAGTGGCCACATGTGGCCATCGAGCACTTGAACTGTGACCAGTCCAGACCGAGACAGGCCAGAAGTGTAAAATAGACAGCAGATACTGGAAACTTAAAGCCTGAGAAGAAAGAATGTAAGACAGTTCGTGAATGATTTTCATGTTAATTATGCGCTGCAGTGAAAATACTAGGGATACAGTGGGTAAAATTAAATATTATTAAAATCAAATACGTTATTAAAATACATTCATTCATTTAAAAATTTTTTAGTGTGGCCACTTCAAAAACTTAAAATGACATCAGTGGCTCACAGACTATTTCTACTAGGCAGCAATGTTCACAGCCAGGTCCGGCCTACATATAAAATATATAATACAGTTAATGTATTTAACTAGCAAAACTTTCTTTATTTTTTATCATACTGTATTTACTTATTGATTGAGTGGTTGACTGGTTTCTTGAGACAGAGTCTTGCTATGTAGTTCAGGCTGATCTTGACCAATGGTAGCACAGACTGGCCTCAAACTCATGGTGATCCTCCTGCCTCAGCTTCCTGAGTGCTGGGATTACAGCATGTGATGCCATGCCTGACTCAGACATTTCTTTCTTGAAGGCAGCTGTATATGTGAACAACTCCACCCACTGTCCCCCTTCTCTCCTGGCAGCCACCCCCCCATCCTCCAGTTGGAAGGCAGGCCTGAAGGCCCAGGGCGGCCGCCCCTCGACCCCATGTGATTTTCATTTATCTAATTAGAGCTAATCTGATAAAGGCAGGAATTGCAGAGCAGCGTGAAAGCCCCAGTGAACATAGGTTATGGCCCTGTCCGAAGAGGGGGCCTTTGTCTCCCCACCCGGGGCAGTGACCATCTGGGCACCGGGCCACCCAGGGGCGTGGGTGGAGGAGCCAAGGAGGGCTCTGCACGGACGAGTCGGACTGAGGTCACCATACTGACCATTTGCAAGCCAGTCGGAAGGAAGCCAAAGGAAGAGGCGAAAAGATATAATATCCACAAATCACAGGGAAATGCCCTGTGAAGGATGGGGGCGCCTACAGCCAGTCACGAAGGGAGCCTTCTCTGGGTCCTTTGCCTTTCTTTATTGGGCAGCAGCTGCATGCAGGAGAGAGGCTGTGGTCGCACCACTCTTTGGGCAAGCAGCGGAGGCTTCAATATAGCTGACCTCACCCTGTGACCATGAATGCCGGGACCCAAATCCACCCCGAAGCCAACCTCCAGGGGTGGCTTGGAAAGTCCCTTTTAAAAATTTCTTTATTGAAACAGGTCTTGCTAAATTGTCCAGGCTGGCCTCAAACTTGAGATCCTCCTGCCTCAGCCTCCCAAGTAGCAGGGATCATAGGTACATGCTACCGCCCTCCACTAAGACCCTTCTGGCTAGAAACTCTGTAACAGCCGCTTCAATCACGCAGGGTATTGTGACCACTATCCACCCGCTCGCTTACTCACAATACTGGACAGGGTCTAGGATACCCCCCTTTTTTTCTTTTCTTTTTCAGCACTAGAGATTGAACTCAGGGCCTTTGTACTGAGCTACATTCCCGTTCCTTTTTATAATTTTTAATTTTGAAACAAGGTCTTGCTGAAGTACTGAGGCTGGGCTTGAACTTGTGATCCTCCTGCCTCAGCCTTGAAGAATGCTGGGATTATAAGCATATGCTACTGCACCAGGTTTAGAATTAAAAACTCAGATTTTTCTGTTTGTTTCAGTATTCAATTAAAAATTCTCTACTTCCTCTTAGATCGAGAGAGGTAGGTCAATGGGGGAAGATTCTGCCGTTCATCAGTTATTCAAAGCAGACACATTGACCAGTGAGGTGGCGTGGACTGTCCCTCTGCTGGGAAATTTTCTGGGAGTAGAGTGGAAGCAGGTCCCCAACACTCCAGTAAGTCCTCTCGTCCTTGGGGAGGACAAACCCAAGTCCAAGAACAGCTAGAAAATCAGATGAATGTGCCCCTTCATGAGCAGACCACAGCCAGGGTGCTCAGGTCTAAGGGACAGCCACAGAGCTTCAGGGGGCACCCTGGAGAGGCGGCTTGCCAGCCTCATGGAAGGAAGGGGGTCTGATGGAAGGGGGCGATACGGGGACTCACACCAACCAAGTGTGTTTGGGCAGCTCAGCCCTCCCCCAGCCTCGTCTCCTGGTGTGACCCGGTGGGCATCTTTAGGACCATAATGTTCTAGGGTTGCAGCCTCAGAGAAGAGCAGGTGGGAGAAGTCCTGCGGCTTTTCCAAGGGACCGAGGAAGCTGTCCATCAGCGGAGGAAGCGTGGGCAGCCTTGTCGGGAGTGGCTGCCCTGAGCTGACGGAAGTGGTCAGCTCCCATGGTCATTTCCGTCCATCTGGGCCAAGGCAGACCCGTGGCCTCACCGGGGTCTGGAACAAGCAGCTATATTGTGCGTGCCCAGCCGGGCGCAGGCCGGGGGTGGGTGTCATGGGAACTGTCCCTTTGCTCCTGAGGGGACAAGCCAGAACCGGCCTCAGAGGTCTGCCCGGCGCCAGCGTTCTTCGCTAACGGACTTAGGGCCGCGCCCCTGAGCCCCTCTCTGGCCTTATCCGTCCTCTTCCCAAGGCAAGCGGAACCCCAGGTCCGAGCTGACGGTGTGGGCGGAGCACAGGGAGGCTGATGTGTGGATTCTAGAGAAGTGTCCAAGGTGACAGCTGCTGTTTTGGTTTCATCCACAATGGAACTCAGTCCAGTCCAGGCTCCTGTTGCACCAGCTCGGATGCCACCTCTGCAGACTGTCAGGAAATTCACCCGTGGAAACAGCCATGAGTTTTATTTCTCGATCAGCTTGTAAGCGATTGTGGAAGGCTGTTGTGTGCCCAGAACTGTGGACATGGAGGGCAAAGGCACTAGAACGCCTGCCACTTTGACTTCAGCCAGGATTGTCTGCATCGAACACTGTCCAGACCAGCGTGTCTCCCTCTGTCCCATGGCCCTGCTCTATCTTCTCCACAGACCATTGCTATCAAAAATTACTCCATATATTTATTCACATGCTGAGAAGATTGCTTCCAGGTGGCCTCTCCCAGGTCCCCTCCCGACCTGGCTGGAGCAGAGGTGGGGCGGCGGGCTAGGTGGCAGCCTGGAGAGCTGGAGGAGCCATCGCCCAACTCTTGGGATGAAGGGCTGGGGGCCAAGGGGAAGGGCAGAGCTGGAGGTCATATCTGTCTGGATGTGCTTCATTCAGGTGCTAAGAACGCTGCCTTTCCCTGTCCGAGTGCTGAGTCTAGGCCGAGGGGTGGCCCAGGGGGCTGTTGGGTGAGTGTGGGGTAGGTGGCTGGGGTGGGGCCCACGGCAGAGCCTCTCCCTGCCCACATCCCTGCACGTGGGGCCGCCGGGACATGGGCAGGGCCGGGGAGGAGAGAAGGCGGCACAGTGGGGACGTCCCTCTGGAAGAAAGGTCCCCAGCCCTCCAGGTGGTCCTCTTGTCCTTGGGGAGGCCAAACCTATGTCCAAGAACAGCTAGAAAACCAGATGGATGTGCTCCGCCATGAGCAGGGCATGACCAGGGTGCTCAGCAACAAGGGACAGCCACAGAGCTGCAGGTGACATCCTGGGGAGGGCTGCTGGGAATCCTGCTTTCCTGGTCACCAGCACACAGGAGAGTGGGTGTCACAGCAGCCCTGGTGCTAGGACGTCTTCCACAGCCCAGTCCAGCATCCCCCACTGGCTCAGGCTTTTGTAGGAGGAAATAGCTTTACCTAAGCCCGTGCCTGTCCCCGAAGCCCCAGGTGAACTGGGTGTCCCAGGCCGTGGCGGGAAACGGGCATGAGGCGGTGATGACACCTCTCAAGCCACTCACTCTTCCACTCTTGGTAAAGCCCCCACCTCCTGTCCCCTTCTCCCTGGCTGCTGCTCCCATACCTGAGGGGACAGAATGAAGAGGGATGAGGGACAGCCTCTTCCTTGGCAGAAATGCTATAGCCACCTTCGCAATGGGCAGAAAAGCCAGGTTCCACCCGGCTTTGCTCTGGCCACGTCG
The DNA here is from genome assembly GCA_004026905.1 of Hystrix cristata. NCBI lineage: Eukaryota > Metazoa > Chordata > Mammalia > Rodentia > Hystricidae > Hystrix > Hystrix cristata. The sequence continues at coordinate 136,969 of PVJO010001240.1, read as the reverse complement.
CCAGACGGGACTCAGCAGCACCTCAGCTCTTGAGGAGGGTGTGAAGATGCCCTGAGCGCCGTCTAAGGGACCCGGCCTGCGTGGCTGTGTGCCAAGGACACAGTCACTAGCAGGCTTCACTCAGAGTCAGGTGGGCGCTGTGAACAAGAATAGGGCCACGAGGTAGAAGAAGGCACACAAGGGCAAAAGCAAGCCAGCCTGTATACATGGCTGTGTCCTAGGCCTGGCTGTCACTGAACCAGGTGCCATTAATTCTCCACACTACAGATGAGGAACAAGGGGACAGAATTAATCAGTGGTAGAGCCGGGTTTGCACCCAAGAGCAGCCAGCGGAGTAGGAATCGGGGCGGGGGGCACCAGGAAACTTGCTGAATGTATAGGGCCGGGCTTTGTCCTTGACCCTGGGGCAGGTTCCATCTCCCCAGCCCACGGGAGGCTTCAGGAGGAAGAGCCACAAAGCAGAAGCGAGCAGGCTGCTGAACACGGGCCTGTGCTGGGCCACCGTGTTGCCGTGCCCCTCCATGTTAGAATCAGCCTCCGCCCTAGCTACTCACTGTGCCAGGACGGGTTAGCACCGGTCCTGAGGACCTGCTCTCCAGGGCAGGGCTGGTGTAGGGACCCATTCCTGCTGTCCCTTGCCCGGGCCTCCTCTGTCCAGCATGGTCCTTTATTCCTCTACCGCATCCTACGTGCATTCTCCCCCGTGAGCCAGATGGGCAAGGGGCAGGTGGGATGGGGACAGGATTTCCACCAAGATGTTTCCTGGGTGGCTGTTTCCTGCCTCAGCCTGCCCTGACCCACATGACGGGGTCAAACTTCACCCCCAGTGCCACTTTCTTTCTGATCCATTCAGATCCTCATCAGTATGCCTGGCCACTTCCTCTCTTTACCACCCACGTCCCCTCCCTCTCCAGACTGGGTCATTGCTGGACTTGCGTTTTATTCGTTTAGTTGTGGTGAAATATACAAGGAGTGATCAAAACTGATGATGTGTGTTTTTTTTTGGTGTTTTTTTTTGTGCTGGGAATCGAACTCAGGGCCTCGCGCTTGCAAGGCGAGCACTCTAATCACTGAGCTAAATCCCCAGCGATGATGTGTGTTTAAATTTAAAAATTATTGCAGTAAAAGATACCTTGCCATGAATCCACCTCAAAATACTCCTCCTGGCGTCGAGCGCACATATCCCACTCTTCCTGCAGCTTTCTGCAGCAGTTCTGGAAGTGGCCTTTCATGGGTGTCTTTACAGGGAGGTTGAAAAGTTCAGTGAATACTGCTGCCGGGTGCCATCCAACAGAAAGGCGGCCTCCTAAAAACATGGCGCTGTGTCCTCAACCACCTCAGTCACCAGATGTGGCACTGTGTGACTTCCGGCTCTTCCCCCAGGTCAAAATGACCATGAAAGGGAAACTTCTCGAATTGATTCAGGACATTGAGGCAGCCAGGAGCAATGGGATAAATATATTCAAAGTAAGGGGGAGTATTCTGAAGGGGGATTCATGGCAATGTATCTTTTACTGTAATAATTTTTTTAAAATTAAACATTCACCGTATCTTTTGATTGCAGTTCATACATATCATATAATTTACCATTTCATGAATGCTACGGTTCAGTTGTGCTAAGTGGATATTTACATCATTGTGAAGCAGATATCCAGAACTTTTTGATGTTGCCAAGCTGAAACTCTACACCATTAAACAACCGCTCTTCATTCTCCCCTGGCGCCACCCCTTTCTGTCTCCCTCCTCAGTAAGTGGAACCATATAGTACTTGTCTTTTTGTGACTGGCTTGATTCACTTAGCATAATGTCTTCCAGGTTGCTTTATCCATGTGTCAAAATTTCTTTCCATTTCCAGGCTGTGTAATAGTCCCCTGTGTGTGTGTGTGTGTGCGCGCATCTTTTTTGTTTTGTTTTGTCTGTGTGTTTGTAGCACCTTTTGTTTACCCATTCATCTGCCCCTAGGCACTTGGGCAACTTCCATCTTTTGGCTATTGCAAGTCATGCTTCGAGAACTTGCTTTTTAGATAATCAAGGGCATGCTATGTATTCATCTTGAACCAGGTGCTTTATATGTATTTCTAAAGAATATTATTATCTCCATTTTAGATAATGGATGGTTCAGGTTGAGGACTCTGAATCCAGACTTCCCATGTTCACAAACTGGTTCCTCTCATCTATCAGCTGCGTGACCTTTTTTTTTTTTTTTTGTGGTGCCGGGGATCGAACTCAGGGCCTTGTGCTTGCAAGGCAAGCACTCTAATCACTGAGCTAAATCCCCAGCCCCAGCTGCGTGACCTTTGCCAGACTACTTAACCTCTTGATGCTGCGATTGATTAGCGATGTCTGCTCTGGGCTTGGATAGGGCACATAGGTGCCTCTCTAGACAAAAGAGGAAGCTTGCTTGAAGCCACACCCTGCACCCAGGCTCCATACAGGTTTGTGGTCATGGCCCTGGAGGCTGTGATGTTTCCTAAAGAAGGGAAAGAGCAAGGGGCCCAGCCGAGGCTGGTGCTGGGGCCCGGCCTTGCTGTGGATTTGGTTTCCGTTACTGTGGGAACACCTTCTCTGGCTCAAGGTCCACTTTCCCTGAGGCAAGGCAGCAAGATCGGGTTCCCAGCAGTCCGACCAGCCAGCAGGGCCCTGGAGAAAGGGATCAGAGAGCACAGGGCCTGCTCCCACACTGTCCTGCACACCCCACATCCACCCCTGACGCCCGAGTTGTCACTCTGTGCCTAGGGCCTGTGCGCATTTCTAATATATTTGCACAGTCCCAGGGGCGCCTTCCTCCCCAGAGTTTCTGAGGTCCCCCCCTCGTGGCCCACCAGGAGGGCTCCTTAAAGCAATCTGAGATCCCAGAGAGCTGGCTGCACATCCACAACTTGCTGTTGTCCTGAATGGAATGTCTGCAGCCCTCGGGGCTGGGAGTGGAAGAGGAGATGGTTTTACTGACTGCGGGTGATAAGGTTGGATGGGTCATGGGACAAGTTGGGGGAGGCACCAGGGGTGACCGGAAGGGAGCAGTTAAGTGGTGTCTCTGACTGAGTGTCACTGTGTGGCTATGGTGACCAAGTGACTAGTGGGGAATGCTGGAGGGTGGTGGTGTGAAGAGCAGGAACTGGAGTCATTACGGTTGGTAGGAAGGGTAGTAACATGGGTGACCCTACAAATGTCACTGCAAGTGGCTGACAAAGCGGGCAGGTGGGAATTCTGGTGGGTGGCAGTGCCGGGAATGCTGGGTGACAGGGGAGCAACCGATGCTCTGACACCAGTGGGGTGTCAGAATAGTAAGTGGGTGATTGCAGTGCGCGGAGACTGAGCTGGTTGGAGCTGCCAGGAGGCCCTGGGGCTGGCGTCTTGGGGACGCCGTGTGTGCCAGGGGTGCGTGGCTTTTCTCTCCCGGTGGTGAAGGCCTTGCCTCCTGCCGGCCAGCCGGCTCGGTGTGAGTGGTGATCTTTCGCAGACGCCCAGCGCGAGGAAGTGTAATTACAGGGAAATTGCGCTCCGGCAAACGAGGACAAGCCCAGGGCTGCCAGGGCCCATTCTGCACCTGAGCCCTCTGATTGCGGCCGACAGCCCCACATCTGCATGTGCTTTGCAGCCCAGGCAGGAGCAGAGGGGAGGAAAGGAGGGAGGGACCGCCTGCTACCCCCCTGCCAACCGCTCCCCATAGTCCCTAGGGAGAGGCCCAGGAGGGGAGCCTGAAGCCTGGGGCACATTCCTGGGTTCTGGGGTGATGGGAGGAGGTGTGGCTGTGGGCAGGGAAGGGGAGCTGAGGCCCCTTCTATCCCACCCTCTTCCTTTTACTGGCAGAGAAACTGAGTCTCGTGACAGGGTGAGTTCCTCCACCTCTGACCGGCCAGGGCTCTGCCCAGCACCCACAGGGTGGGCAGGGCAGACCTGGTGGGCAGCAGCAGGAAGCCCCAGCCTCCAGCTCCTGCCTCTGCCAGGTCCATGACTCTGGTCCATGACTTTGAAATTCTTCAAATTTCTCCTCCCATGTGGCTCCTGCCTTGGACGCCTTCCTACTGGGGACCCTGGAAAGACACCTGGCATGGCACCCCCAGTTTCTGCTTATAGCAGAGGCTGCACTCTGGCCTGCACCCTCATGCCTTTCCCTCAGGCCCTGGGGCAAACTGGCTTGCGCCAACTCCAGGGCACTGTGATGTAGATGCGCCACCCCACCGCTCCCCGCAGAAGGCTCAGAGCTCCCCCGATGTGTGGAGATTCTCCTGCCCATGGCACAGCGCTCTGTTTTCCTGACATCGAGCCATCCCTGGGCCCCAGAGATGGCACCAGCAGACCCAGGCAGGACTACTTGTCTCGCCACTCTCCTGGGCCCAGTAGTGGGGTGCAGGGGGCATGTGTGACCCCCTCAGGGTCAATCAGAGTCCTTCCCTGGTAAAAGACAAAGAGAGCTGCAAGCTGGCTTTGTTCCCACTACAGGGGACTAGATTGGAAAGGAAGCAGTAGGTCTGGGAATCCTGGAAGGCCTTTTCTTTATCTTGTGGAGGAGCCTGTATGCAGGAGGGAGAATGAGGCACAAAGAGGGGATTTGAGGTGACACGGAGCAGGGACAAGCGAGTTACTGTTAGCATTGTAGAACTCTGCATTTAGTCCTGTCCCACCTCCATATCTCCGTGATATTAGCCAATTGTTCTGTTCTGTTCTGCTCTGTTCACTCTTTTCCTTTCCATTCCATTCCATGCCGTGCCTTTCTTTCACCATTCCATTCCACTCCTTTCTATTCCGTTTCATTTTGTACCATTCCTTCCTTTTCTGTCCCATTTCCTTCCTTTCCATTCCATTCTGTTCTGACAAGCCTCAACACAGAAACAAATGGACAGAAGTCGGGTCTGGCTGCAGCCACTGAGGAGATGTGTGTCTGGGGAAAGAAGAGCATCCCTGTCCCCAGCAGGAAAGGGCACTGGAGGGTGGGGCAGGAGGCTGCCGCCAACACTTGGCCTCGAAGGCGAACTTCTGCCAGGTGGCATACTTGTGGCCAAGGCTATGGAAGAATTAGGGCACGGAGAAGGTGGCAAAATGGGCACGGAGGGAAAGATCCTGTTGGCCCCAGTACACAGCCCGATGAGGCTACTACACGGTATGTGACAGCCCCAAACTGGGGAGCCTGTTTGGCTCTACGCAAGCACTGTGGCTCCTGTCTCTTGGCACGTCCGGCTTTCTCGAGAAGAATTCTGCCCGGAATGCTAGTTGGTGGCTTTGTTGGTAATGGGAGAGTGCTGTGGCTTGGCCAGCTCACGCTGCGGACCAAGGACTCATGCAAACGGCAACAGTTGTATCTAGTGTGGTACCCTGTCTTAACCATACTCAAAGTCTTCTGGTAACCCAAGAACTTAACTTGGGCCACAGCAAACAGGGGGGAAAGGAGAGTGTGGAATGCCTATAATGTGCCTAGCACATTTACGTTTAATCCTACAAGAACTTCCTGGGGGAGATGTCGTTATTCCCATTTCATAGATGAGAAAACTGAGGTTTGGAGAGATTAAGTGATTTGCTCAAAGGCCCTGAGCTAGGAAGGGGCAGGGCAGGAACTCAAACCAAATCTGAGTCTCTCAACTCTGATCTTCCCCTACTACCCTGCCTGCTCTAGAAAAACAAGTCCCCCCACTCTCCCACCTCCCCTCCAGTCCATGGAGTGAGGGGCAGAGACCCAACAATGCACTTGAGCAAGGATCTGAGCACCACCTGTGAGATTAACTCAACTCTGATGAGATTTACTCACCTCCGATTTGGCCCCATCTGCCCCACAGGGGATCACCATGTTCCCCGGCAGGCTCTGAAGCCCCACCGGCCAAGAGATGGCCAAATGCTGCTGCTCAATAAACTGCTCTTCTTCCCTTAGCCATATGTGGTTCTTTTTACTCCCTTCCACCAGAATTGAGCCTCATAAGCTCCTTGAAGGCGGCTGCAGCCCAGCTCCTTGAATTCTTCAACCCCAAGAGGGACACACTTTTTTGTCTGTGACAGGGACAAAGAGTTGAGGTGTTTCCATCAGACCCCAGGAGTGACGACATAAGCGCCTGCCTGGGAGCTCAGATGATACTCAGCCCATTTGCCAGAGTGGAGGTGAATGTCTCCAGAACGCTGGCTCTTTGTCTTCTGTGCATTTACAAGGTGTGATCAAAATATATGACCTTTGTTTGAATAAAAAAATCATTACAGTACACTGGGCATGGTAGCCCATGCCAGTAATCCCAGCACGCAGGAGGCTGAGGCAGGAGGATCATCATGAGTTTGAGGCCAGCCTGGGCTACATAGTAAGTTCAAGGCCAGTTACAGTAAAAGATATTACCATTCATTTCTCTCACTTTGAACACACTTATGCCATCATTCTTGCCACTTTCCGAAGCAGTTCTAGAAGTCCTTTTTCATGAAGAAGAGTGTCTTTGCCAGTTGTGACCAAAAATACAGCAAGTACTGCTGCCAGGTGCCACCCAGCAGAAATGTAGGCTCGTAAAAACATATGGTCCTCTTATCCACCAGATCTGGCACCCTGCAACTTCTGGAGCTTCCCCAAAGTCAAATGACCACGAAAAGTAAATGTTTTGAATTGATTCAGGACATCATGGCAGCCAGGAAAGAGCAACTAAAGACTCTCACGAAGGACGACTTCCAGAGCTGCTTCGGAAAGTGGCAAGAACAAAGGGAGAAGTGTGTTTGAAGCGAGGAGGAGGATTTTGAAGGGGAGTCAGCCATGTGTCTTTGGCTGTAATAAATCTTTTAATTCAAACATTCACCATAGTTTAGATCACACCTCATATGTAACTCTTCTGGGATTAGAGTCACGGGAGTCACTCCAAGAACAGGATCAAGCGCAGACTCTCAGCCTCTGCCCCGGACGCTCAGCGGCTTCCACGTCCCGTGTACCCTGCTTGCCATTGAAATCTCTGAACCAGCAGGCAGTTCAATTTTGGATAAGTCACACATCCTGCTTGTGCTTTGATTTCCTCAAAGTACGAAAAGGGTATGTGGCCAAAGTCCTTCCTAAAATCTCCCAGCCTAAAAACACTCCCGGGAAGAGGCTCCTAGGGAGGTAAACCAATGAACACAGTGGATAAACGCGTGCACAGTGGAGTTATAGTCACTGCAACCTGCAGTTGGAGCTGATAGTAGCCACCAGGTTGAAAAGGGTGTCACCAATGATGATAATATTTACCATTTTTATCATTTACTGTGTCACCTTACGAGGCCTTTTGCACACATTCTCTTGGATCCTCCCAAGAATCCTCCAAGGAACTACTAAAACACATTTTATAGGTGAAGAAACTGAGGCTCAGAAAGGTGCTGTGCCTTTCTCATCATCCCAGCAACTGGTGACCAAGGCAGAGCTTGGAGGCAGGCCCTGTGGGATCCCCACCCCGCAGGCTCCTCGGCCACGTTCCAGGCAGGCCTGAGTGGCTGGAGCAGGCCCCCTGCCCTGCAGGGCCCTTGTGCGTCCTGCCGGATTCCTCAGGCGTCAGGCCTCGTTAGAGGCCCGCGGTCCAGTGAGTGCGGAGAGGCAGTTGACAGGTATACAATCTGACCGCGGCCCCCTCCAAATCGTCAAGCTGTCTTCAGGCAGGAACGAGCCGGGAAGCCGCACAGAGGCCCCTGGCTTGGCTGGATCATCTGATGCACATTAAAAACATCTTTCGGGCGCCTTTTGCTCGCCACACACTTGTTCCTGCTCCCTGTTTCTCTTTCCTTCCAGCCGCAAAGCTCAAGTTAGCACTGTGGACTCTCCAGTCCAAGAGGGGGTCCCCCACCCTGGGAGCCCCGTGTTGACATTTTCAGGTCTGTCTGGCGTCTGGGAAAGGGTGCCTGTGACAAAAGACCTTGTCCTGGCAAGTCTCACAAGACCAGTAGCCCTGCCTCCCTCTGCAGTTCTGGCAGATGAGTGCAATTTAGCCGTGACCATCAGTAGACAGCCTGGACTAATGGTAATCAAGGCTGGCATTGAGCATGCTCAATTTGGGGGAGGACACTTTCTTATGTTTGGGGAAGTCCCTACTCTGATTGGAGTCAGGAGAGGGAGAAGAGCCAGCCTTCCACCAAGAGGCAGTGGAAGCCACATCCTTGCTTTCCCAGGGACCTTTGCAACCAGGAAGTAGTCATGTGACCAGAACCAGCCAATCAGCTGCTCCTGCCCAAACCTGTACTCAGCCTGGAACAGGGGAGGGGCTGGCCAGCCCCAGAGCCTGAACCTGTGGAGAAAGAGCTTCCAGAAGGCTGAATTACAGCCCTCAAGGTGTCCGTGTACTAATCCCCAGAAAATGTGAAATGTCTCCTTACAGCAAAGGAGGCTTTGCGGATGGAATCAAGTTCAGGGTCTTTAGATTAGGGATGACCCTGGATTATCCAAGTGGAGAGAAGGAAGAAGTAGGATGGGAGTGGAGGTTAGAGAACAGAGAAGATCCTCCAATGTGAAGGATGGAGAAGGGGCCCCGAGCCAAGTAATGTGTGCGCCTCTAGAAGCCTACAAAGACAACAAAACAGATTCGCCGCTTGCAGACACCTTGACTTTGGCCCAGTGAAACTGATTTTAAACTTCTGACCTCCAGAACTACAAGATAATAAATTTTCGTTGCTGTTTTAAGCTATTACATGTGGGGTAATTACTTCCATCAGCAATAGGAAGTGCTACAGGGCTATAAAGATGTTTATGCACTGCATAATTCTTAGAGAAAGTGGGCCCTGGGAAGGGCCTGGCTGCTGTCCCACGTACCTGTGTCAAATAAAAGAGCAAAGGGGCACAAGATCCCTGGTCCCCTGTCCTGGTCCCCAGGGAAGATGAAGTAAACAATGTGCTATTGTCGGTGCAACTTTGGCCCCAAGCCCAAAAAGGAGACCCCGGAAGCCTGAGGGGTCACCTGTAAACCCAAAGCTGACCGAATTACCCCATCTGCTCTTCCCCATACCCACACGCTCTGCCTCTTACCACGCCATGGTGAGGAAGGGCTATAACAGAACGAATTAGAGAACTGGGGCCAGAGGTGGTTCCTGATGATAGTTTTCCTGCGGCCAGGGGCCAGCCTCCTCCCGAACCAAGAAATCCACCCCGGCCCCTGCCCAGCTCGTTGCATGTGCGCAGTGGGGCTTTCTGTCCCTTCCTCCAGCCCTCAGGCACCGGGTCTTACACCAGGGAAGAGGCGTGTTCTCCAGGACTGTTAAGTAGCCCCCAGTCTGTTTTCTGTGCCCAGAAGTTCCAAGGCCTGCGACTGTGTCCTGGTGAGCTGCTATTTGTCCTTCAGAACTAAGCTGGATAAATGCAATCTGGTATCTTGGATTGGTGGTGGAGAGGGAAGACTGGTGAAATCTAAATAAAAACTGCAGAGTCACTAGTAGTATTTTACCAGTGTTAATGTAGCATGTACAATGTTCATGTCAGGGGAAGCTGGGCAAGAGAAAATGGGACTTTCCTGTACTATCTTTGCAACTTTCTATAAATCTAAAATTATTCAAAGATAAAAAGATTATTAAAAAAAAACAAACCAGGTGCCCTGGCTTTCCTGTTAGCTCCAAGGAGGGGCTCTGTCTCATTGTCCCTTCTGTGTCTGTCACTGAGCAGCTCCTAGTCACCGTCCCCAACACTTCGATCTTCTCCCTGACTGTCTCGTTCAGTGCTCACAGTAGCCCAGCAGGGGGCGCTAGCGCGACCCCATGTTGTAGATGAGCAGATCACGACCCAGAGAGGCCAAAGCCCGAAAGCACGAGGCAGGGCAAGGCCAGGATTCGAACAGCTCCAGGCTTTAGCAGCCGTGTCCTAAACCCTGTGCCATGGGGAGCCACAGGGCCCCGGGGCTGGGCAGACCTTTGGTGTCCGCCCTGCCCTCGCCAGCTGTGTGCCCATGGACAAGACACTTGACCTCTCTGCGCTCCAGTCCTCCATCTGTGAAACGAGGGTCATAAGTAGGTCACAGGGAGCTGATGAGAGATGTGCATCGAGTGCCTCCTGAGCAGAGGGCCCGATGCAAAGTAATCATGACGACGGTGGGGTGGTCACCATGGATACAGAGGTAAAGGTGGTCCTGGTAACCATACTGAGGACACGAAGAGTAGGATACAGATGCTAGATGCTGGCTCCAACCTGGGGAGAATCCAGAAACCTGGGCAACGGCCCCAGGCGCCCTCCTCCTCCTCTTCTTCCTCCTCTGGAGGGGAGAGGGCTTGGCTTGCTTACTGCTCCACAGTTAGAAGCGGGTCCTTGTCCCTGCCCCAGCAGGAAGCTTTTGTTTGGCAGGAGGAGAAAGAGCTGGGTGACGCCACAGAGGAGCCCCAGATGCCACACGCTCCGTGCCACCCCCACCCTCAGCATGTCCCCCTGGAGCGCAGGTGGGCGGGAGGCTGCGGAAGCCCTGGCCACCCACCGTGCAGGACTCCGGAGGCCTGGCGCAGGCGCAGGGGCCTGGCACCCCTCGAGGGGAGAGGTGGCGGCTGTCAACACGGCGGAGAAAGGCATCCCAAGGCACAAGAATAGCTCGACCACAAGACAAGAAGGCGCTCCCTGTGCCTGGAACATTGTCCTCCCTGGAGCAGCGGGGACCACATGCGGGAGGCCACAGTCTCCTGGAATTGCCGGCAGCAGGCCGGTTCCCAGGTAGACTGTCTTCCCTTCGGGAGGCCCGAAGGCCTCTGCCTGCTGGGGCTCACAGAAGGGGTCCCCATCTGTGCTTGTCCTTGCTACGCTAAGGGCACCCCCCACCTCCTGCTGTTGGTGACAGTAAAGAGCCATTCATACCACCACCCATCAGAGGAGGGCTCTTGCTTTTACTGTTTATGTGAGATCCTGGGCCACAAAAACGTGGTGGCTGAGCCTGGATCCCACCTTGAACCAATCGGAGATTTCATACTTAGCCCTGGTCATACAACCTTGTGCCTTTGATTATTTTTTAAACAAGCATGGAGCGTCTTCGGGTCAGGCCTAGATCTAGGAATGGGGGTGGGATAGCAAACCATCTAGTCTCTGTCTTCCTAGTTGATGGCTAGACAGGAGAAAAGCAACAATGAACAAGCGCAGCCTACATGACACGGAGACAACAGGAGCGGTGGTGGGGTGGCAGCGTCTTCCCTCGGGGGTGCTCCTTGGAGGAGGAGCCCTGGAAGAGCAGCGTGGCTGGAGGGCCTGTGCGCAGAGGAAGGGCTGTGGGTGGCATTGGACGTGGCAGTGGCCTGGGTTTTGTAGACACAATGAGACGTGACATGGGGCATCCTAAGTCAGGATGGGATTCTGGAGTAGATTCCAAGGGGAATGGGAAGCCAGAGGGGAGTCGGCAGCAGAGCAGGGCACCATCTGACCTGTCTTCAAAAGCCTACTCTAGTAGGACAAGGGTAATGGGGGCCCCACTAGGTCCTTTCAGTCCAGCCCAGGAGGGTACTGGCTGGACAAGGGCAGATAGCAACGGACAGGATTCAGGGAGGTTCATGTTGAAATTTGAAGGGCGGAAGAAATAAAAGAATCCTAGCGACAGAGAATCATGATTTGTTATTTCGCATAATGATGTGATGGTTGTAATGGTTTTAATTTTATAACTGCAGAATGAAACACCTTAACATTACAGAGAGCCAAGAACTGTGTGGAATTACAGAGAAGTGGTTTACTTGTCTGATGTCGGGAGAAATTCTATGGTTTTTATTTCCCTGGTGGAGGAAGCCAGGTATGAAGCAGGAGTGTCAGAGGACTCCTGGCCTTTCTAGCTGTCTGTGGTCTAGGGCGGGAGTCACTGGGCCAGGTCGTCAGGCAGTGAGTGGTCCAGGGTCCAGGGAGGAGCAGGCCCTGGGTCTGGCCTTGGGCTCAACTTCCTCATTTTCCTATGGCTGTTCTACTTTTATCTGTTTTGGGTTTTGAGGTTCTGGGATAGTCTCTTGTAATAGTAGATTGTGTCACTCAAAAACATTTTTAGACTCCCGATGGCTCCATGGTCTCGGGTATTGTCTTTGAGGATGCCGTAGCCATGCTGCATCTCAAATTGCCTGAGGTTCTTCGAAAACTACCGACTCCCAGTCTCACCCACAGTCTGACCACCTCAGATGCTTTGAAATGTGCAGTTCTCACTCAAAACGTTAAACTGCATGCATTAAAGTTTCAGAATCACCGTTTGGTTCATGCGCTTAGTTGTTTCTCATATTTTTGGAGATCTCTTTCAGGGTCATCTTGCAATAATGAAGAGAAAAACTGATTTTGATACTTCTTACATAGATTTGGAATGATAAAGTGTAATTCAGGACGTACTGATGCATGTGTGGATAATGCCTGCAGGGCTGATGTTTATTACTCATGTACTTAAGAATAGTGCAATTACACTAAAACCAAAATATTGAAAAAGGAGGAATTGAGGCTTGAGCAGATGGTTGGAGTCTCATGTCTGTTTGCTGTTGAGGGAAGACTGGGGTGGAGGGCAAGGAAGCTGGACCTCAAGGGGTTTGGACCAGACTTGAGTTTTCACAGAGTGAAGAAGGGTGCTTCAGGTCTGGGAGATGCTGTAAGTGCAGGGAGGAGTCAAATCTCCATGCAAACACAATGGCTTGTTGCAGGGCTTCGATCTTATGAGTCATGCAAATGCCGTGGGTTGAAGGCTTGGTTGTCAACCTGAGGTGCTGCTGGGAGTTGGTAGGACTTTTAGGAGGTGGAGCCGAGTGGAAGGAACCTAGGCCGTTGGGGTGTGGAAGGAAGTTAGGTCACTGGGATGTGACCCCAATCTGTCCTCTCCCTCTCTCTTTTTCCCGGCTAGAGTGAACTGAGCAGCCTCCTTGCCGTGCGCTTCCACCATGGTGCTCTGCTTCACCACACACCCAAAGTGATGGGGCCAAGTGGCCATGGACTGAAACCTCTGAAACCATGAGCCAAATAAATCCATCCTCCTTCTAGGTTGATTATCTCAAGTATTTTGTCCCAGTGACAGAAAGCTAACACAGGCTCTCTTGTATCTATTTTCTATGTCAGGGTCCTAAGTAAGACATCGGCCCCCAAAATGTTTCTTATTGATTGAGACAAAACAAAAACCGGTATAACCTGGTGGTTTAGAGTACAGCTGTTGACAGCCATGTTCACAGCAGCCAAAAGGTGGAACCGACTCACATGTCCCCCACCGGGGACTGGAGCATAAACACATTGTGGAATGTCAGCTCCACTGGATTAAGAACTGGCCAGCAGATTAGCAGAGCCAGCCTTTGTACTGAACTATATCCCCAGGCTTTTTTTATTTTGAGATAGGGTTTTGCTAAGTCACTAAATTGCCCAGGCTAGGTTCCAACTGACGATCCTCCTGCCTCAGCCTCCCAGAGTGCTAGAATTACAGGTGTGCATCCCCATGCCCAGCAAGTGGCAATATTTTGTGCCCCCATTTCCTCCTTTGTAAAGTGGAGTTATGAGAGCCCCAGTCTTATAGAAGAGCTGTGAGAAGCCACCAATATATTCTAGACACTGGATATGACAGGCCTATGTCCACCATGTGCTCAAAAAAAGTCACTCTCTCTGTTGTTATTGTTATTGTAAAGTTCTCATATAGCATATATGTTGGGATTTACAACAGTGGCGGTAAGCAAAGGGGATCTTCTGATTCAGTTTCAAAATAGCCGGCTTCACTGACACAGAAGAGTCTAGAAGATTCTCAGAAGCCACAGAGCACCACAGATTTGCAGGGTCCTAGCACTTCCTTTTCAAGACTTTTATTTCTTTAAAAACTTCTTTTAAAGAAGCTGGGTGTGGTGGCACATACCTGTAATCCCAGCACTTGGGAGGTTGAAGCAGGAGAATGGACAGTTCAAGCCTGGGAAATTTAGCATGACACTGTCTCAAAAGAAAACATTAAAAGGGGGACGGGCAGGGATGTAGCTCAGCAGTTCAGCACCCCTGGGTTCAATCCTAAGTACTGAAAAAAAAATTTGTTGTTGTGGAAAGTTTCAAACAAACATAAAAATGGTAAGAAAAATATCATGGACCCCCCCAACCCCACCCAGGACACATCATTTAGATTCAGTTTCTGTCGACCTTTTGCTATGCAAGCTTCTTTTCCCCTCCCCACCCTGAACCATTTTAAAGCAAATTCTACACTTTTTATGGCATTCCAATCCTAACATTTCCCTGTATATCTCTTAAAAATTTTTGATAAACATAATACTAGCCAGGTATGGATAGTGGTACATACTTACAGTTCTAGCACTCAGAAGGCTGAGCCAGGAGGACTGCAAGTTTAAGGACAGCCCAGGCGGCATAGCAAGAGCCTATCTCAAAAACAAAAAACAACAAACAAACAAAAAACCCCCAAACCCCACATAGTACTATGATCACATCTTACAAGGGTAGCAGTAATTCTTTGGCATTATCAAATACTCAGTTCCTAAATTTTTCCAGTTGTCTCCAAAATGCCTTTTTACATTTGGTTTCTTTGACTTAGGATTCTAGCAAGGCTAGTGTCTTCCATTCAGTTGGTCTGTCTCTCAAGTCTTTTAAACTCTTCCCCCTTTTTTCTGTTCATATCACTGTGCTGTGATCTGAATGTTTCTGTGCCTCGGAAATTCGTTGTTTCTAAGCCACTCAGTCAACGGGATTTTTGTTACAACAGCCCGCAGAGACTGAGGCAGACCGACTTGTGGGTGACTGACAGGGGCCCCACAGCAGGGCCCACTTTCCCGATTGGCCTGTTTGCTTCCTCCTGGTATCATTAACTTTTCCTTCTGACTTTGAATTTCCTGTGAATCCAGAAGATAGCTTTCAAGACTTGATTAGATCCAACATCAACATTTTTGCTAAGAGGTGGTCATAACTGGTGCTTCCTGTTCGGTCACGTCATGTTGGGTATTTTGTAAAGCAAAGTAATAGAGTAGGAGAAGAAGAAAACCCAACTCTATTTAGGGAAGAGGCGCCTGGATGGATTCCAGCTGATCTGGAATTTATTACTCTATTGTTCCAGTTCCAGAAATTCCACCAGTCATTTGGGTGAATAAATTCTCTTTTATAAAAGGCAAATACTTCTTGGAATGTTAGGATTCTCGCAACTACTCACACCATAGTGTGAATAAATCCTACCAGCTCCCTTTCTTCCTAGCTACCTAGCTAAAATTAGTATATGAAAAAAGGAGCCTTTGGGAGCTGGTGCTCTGCGGAGCACCACCAGGAAGAAAGCCCAGAGGTGGCATTAGAGCTCAGGGTGTTGGGGATTTAGATGATGGTGACATAGGCCAGATTGGGGATGTCCAAGACCAAGGTGCCAGCTTAACTGTTGTACCTATGGTCACAATGGCTCTTCCCCTCTGACCTCATTTAACCGGAATTACGTCCTTGCTTCTAATATAGTTGCACTTGGGTTAGGGGTTCAACATCTGAGTTTTGAGAGGACACAATAGCAGGCCCAAACATCACTGTGGCTAATCCAATCCACCCTCCTCTCCCCAAGTTGGGGACACTTCTTTGATCCCATGGTAGCAGTACTGTGCTCCTAGCTATCCTGAGGGGTGTTCTCACTCTCCTTTACTCCAGATGTCCCACCTGCTGTCCAAGCGTCTTGCTAAAGCACCACTCATATTATCATATTATCCCTGTGCGCCTCCCTCTTCCATGCTCCAACACCTGTCCCCATAGGCAATGGGAGGCTCCCCATCGCCATCCAAGTAACATGGAAGCCTCTCACCCTAGGGCGTCCAAGACCACCCCACAGGATGGTCCCAAGCTCTCTTTGACATCAGGTCCTGTTATAGTCCTCTCTTTGTCAAGCTCTCTTTGACATCAAGCTGTTATAGTCCTCTTCTCTTTGCTCATGTCATCCTCTTGGTCTACAATCTACCATTTCCTGTCTGGGGGATTTCCATCCTCCCCAGTGAAGTTCAAGTTCAGTGTCCTCTGAGATGCCTTCCCTGACAATTCCAGCTGGAAGAGACCTCGTCCTCCTTGACCCCTTCTGTCCCTCAGTTTGGTCAAAGACATCTTTGATGACAAATGACAGGACCCGGGTCGTAGTGTAGGCACCTAAAGAAGGATGAGTCAGCTCATGGAATTGGGAAATCTGGAAGTGAAGGTGTCAGGTCTTTTGCCTTTGATCACTCTGGGGGCTGCCCTCACCCTTTCCTGCTACAGAGGGGGAAACCGTGTCACAGGAGGGTGAGGGGAGAAGGGAATGTGGTCCTGGTCAGCTGCTGTCTCTTGCTACCCCAATTTTGTGGTGCCCAGTGAAAGAGACTCTACCTAGAGTCTGAGGGAATGAAGCTGATCAGCCAAGCTGGGATCTCGTGCTGTCTCAGATTAGTCATTGAAGGCCAGGAGAGGAGGGTACAGGGATGGGCCAGCGGGGATCACAGAATCAGCCAATGGGCCAGAACTGTGACAGGTGCCTGGCCAGGGATGGTGCAGGGAAGGGCTGTGTGGCAGGTAGATACTTGCGCCTCTTGTCCTTAGGGTGTGTCTTTTTGTATTCGCAATTCTCTCTGCACGCGTCTATGTGCATCTCACACACCCGACCTGAATAGCGTGGGGACTGAGGAATGTGTCGTATTGATAGCTAGGGCCCACACCTGGCAGGCAGTCTTCCTCTCCGTCTGTGGAGGCTGCAAATTATTCTCGGTCAGGGGAGAAAATACAGAGCAGGGGACACTGTGTTCTCCAAATGGCACCTCATGGGGTCTCTGGGAGCTCTGCAGTCTCCCCTGAAGGGCCCCACTCGGAAGGACTGAGAGTCACCACTCTCCCCGCTTTTATCTGTTTCATCCAAATTGAAATTTCTTATAATCTGAAGAAAGTGTTCCATGGCTTTTAAAACATTCGAATGCCACTGTGCTGGGGAAGAGCGCCCATGGACCACGAGTTCTTTGTCTTTCACTCGAGGGTCTCATGGTCAAATAAGTTTGGGACGCTTTGCTTCCTCCAGGCTGCTCCTGGAGAGAGAACACATGTTTGCACGTCACATGCTCTGAGAAGTCCCGCAGCAGAGAGTGGCTTCTTGGATCTGCCTAACTTACCGATTCTCAGAAGGATTTCATCACAAGTCCTTTTGTCTAGTAAGGATCCATCGGCATCCTGCCGAGGCAGTATTCCAAGGGACCCTACTTGACCCTGGGCGCAGGAGGCCCTAGGAGCTCTAGTTCTAAAACTATCTGAAGAAGAACAATGCAAACGCCCGGAAAGAGGGACAAGGACGTTCACCAAGTATTGCTTATTATGCTGGACACAGAAAACCATCTTAATATGCAGATTAAGGACTGGCAAACAAAACCTCGGCACATCATGCCACAGACACGGGCAGCCACTAAACAGGACACGACGTGGCACAGCGATGCAGGTTATGAACAACGATGTGGGCTTTGGGAGTGGACACCAGTCTTTCTTCTTACAGCCACACTGATGCTGGCGCTTTCAGACTCCTTCCGTTGAATCACCACTGCGCAAACTGCAACCTCTTGCAAGTTTATGCGTTTGTAAAAAAATAACAAAAACGCCGTGGTAATGACAAACTGCCGCAAAAGTTTCTGTGTGTTTACAGGCAGTTTCCATAGTCATCTCTTTGTTCAGGATGCAGACTGCAGTTTGACTCTCCCTGTTCTATATCTTTTGTATATTTATATTGCTGGGAGGAAACACCTCACCAGCAGTGGTAAATGGTAAGTCAAAGGCGATCGTTCGTTTTCTTTTTTCTTATCTGTATTTCACCGTTTCTACAGCGAAGATGTGTTCCTTGGGTTCACAGGGAGACTTGAGATTTCCGAGGTGGGGCTGGATGAGTGTTCAGTCAGGAGGCTGTGACCGGTCGGTCTGCAGCAGTGAGAGGCCGGAAGCAGAGGGCCGAGGCGCCTTCCACTGTCAGGATAAGGCCTCAGCTGCCTCTGTGGGACCTGACAGGGTAGCTAGCAGCTCCCCGCAGGAAGAACAGGGCTGGAGGCTTCAGTTCTCCCTAAGTCCGGAGCGATGGCCCCCATCCTCATCCCTGCCACCCAGTCACCCCGCCCGCATCTCTGGGCTTTGAGCATCCTTCCCGGTGCAGGAGCAGCCTGGCAGCCAGCACAACAGAGCCCTGCGTATGCTACCTGGAAAGCTCGGCCCCCAAAGCAGCGCCAAACCGCCAGACATCGCATCAGCATGTCCTAGCCGGGCGGGCCTCCAGCGAAGCAACAGCCCGGGGCGCTGTCTGCCGGCTTGGTGGTAGAGCTCTAGGGAGCATTCCCAGGGACCTCCACCCTGCAGGGCCACCAGCTGGAGCTGGAGGGAGAGAAGCAAGCGGGGCAATGTTGTGGTTGGCAGGGGGGAGGGGCGAGAAGCCTCCCCTTGCTGTGCCTGCTGGGGGCGGAGGCAGGCTGTCCCCCAGGAGGAGTCTGCTTTGTTTCCTAAGGAGAAGAAAGGGCGGTGAGTTTCCAGATGCCACCGAGGATGAGGAAGAATGCACACCCCCTGCTGGGATGACAGGGCGGCTGTGGCTCTGTGGTCCCCGAGCCCCTGCACCCAGGGGGCCAGGAGGCCAGGACAGACAAAGGGGCCGTTCAGAGCCTCCACTCCTGGCCACCAGAGGGAGGGGTGACTTTAGGTAACTGAGGGTCTTCTCTGCCTCCCCAGGTTTGGAGACATCATGGTCAGGGCACAGATCTGAGGATTTAGGCTGACAGGTGTTAGTGTTGTCCCTGTTTTGCAAGTGAGGGAGGGAGGCTCAGTGCAGTAAGTGACTTCATTGCCCAAGGCCACAGAGCCAGGTGTCAAAGGAGGCCCGGCTGAGAGTGAGGTGCCCAGCTCTCCCAACCAAGACGTCTGAAGTAAGTGGAGAGAGACCAAAGTTCATTTGTGCTTCACTCCCAGAGAGCCTCGCCCGTCCAGGATCCATGCACTGAGCTTCTGGCCTCCATCCTGCTGGAAGGTGCTGGAAGCCAGGCGATACCAGCATGCTCATTGCGGTAACTTAGGAAGCTCCTAACCCAGAATGATTAGCATCTTCAGAGGGGACTTTGGGAAATCAAAGATCTCCAAACCCCCAAGGAGGAACGTCTAATGTGTTTCCAGGTGTGACGGCATCTTTCCCTTTGAGATGCTTCCCTGGGCTCCTCCAGTGGTCCCGTGCCCCATGAGCATCATAGTCAGCCCTGTCTTGAGCTAGGTTCTCACCTGACTTCTCAGCCGCCATTAGCTGTGTGGCACTGGGAAGTCACCCGCCCTCTCTGAGCCTTGAGAACGAAGGGCGCACGTGTCAACTGTAGGTTCCTAGGCCCCACCCAGCTCCCCTAATGGCGATGCTCACTGGAGGGCGGCACCTGGGAATCTGCCTTCTGAGTGGACCAGCTAGGTGCTTCTGATGGACACCGGGGTGTGAGGAGCCCTGGGCTGGATCTGTGTGTGACACAGCCTGGTGGGCATCCCCTGCCTCTGGGTGCTTCCGTTCCCCTCCCCCCATGCCCAGGACAGAGTGACAGAGACTGGAACGGCAGCTACAGGACCTCAGCAGGTCAAGAGCTGGAGCTGGGGCGGCTGGAGGTCTGCGTGAGACCCTAGTCCACATCTTTGCTCCAGGCTGGACCAGGCTGTGCCCCAAGGCCGTGTGGGCTGGAGCCTGGGTGGGGCCATCGCTCAGCCCACATTGAGCCTGGTCTCTCCAGCTCCCCACCCTGTTCATGGCTCCTGCCAGGGACTCCTTGCAACTCCAGACCCCGCAGCGCTCACCACAGGCCTGGCCTCTCCCGTGCTGAGCCTGGGAACCCAAGCAGGTCTCCTAGAAAGGTGCTTCTGAGGGATGTCAGAGACAAGGGCCCAGTGCAGGACGGGGAACTGGACTATGACGAGACACTGAGGCTGGGCCGCCCTTCTGTCCCAG
The DNA here is from genome assembly GCA_004026905.1 of Hystrix cristata. Lineage (NCBI taxonomy): Eukaryota > Metazoa > Chordata > Mammalia > Rodentia > Hystricidae > Hystrix > Hystrix cristata. The sequence goes on along the minus strand of PVJO010001240.1, from coordinate 117,194 downwards.
ACTTGGGTAGGAAAGCAAGTAGAATCTAGAATTCTGGGAATGTAGATCAAGTTCTTGGAAAAACATCAGCAGCAATAATCAAGTGAGGGGGAAAAGTATTGTGTAAAATAGGATTTGTAAGTGCAATGTCCTCTTTGTCAACTGTGCATTTCAATGAGTATATATGTGTGCATGGATCTCCATCATCTCCATCATCTCCAAAGCTAACCCTAAGCTTTCCAGCTCAAGGACCCAGTCTGCCACAAAGTGTTCTCCCTTCAGACTCCTGCCACAAGTCTGGAGGCCTTTGGGGCTGCTCTTACTTCAGACCAGCTGGCTCCAACCTTGGGAGATTCCCAAGGACTCCATCAGGTGCCATAGTTGACTAGAAAGACACACAGAAATGCTGGAGGGCACTGTCATTATGATCACAGCTTTAGTGTAGCAAAAGGATATGAATGGAAAGAGATGCACAGAATGAATGCAAAGCTCCGAGCATCCTTAGGAATGCGTTACCTTCCTAACCCCGTGTGTGACAGCACCCAGAGAATGTCACCAATCAGGGTTCCTCACTGGAGCTTCAGCATCCAGGGTTTTTATGAACGACATAGGATGATCGATTGGATCATGGCCATCTGGTTGCACTTGATCTCCAAGGGCCTCCCTTCCCCAGAGGCTAGGCCGATGGTTGGTAACTCAAAGTCTCAGCCCTCCAATTGCATGAACCTCATGGTTGGTCTTTGTAGCATGGCCAGCCCCCGTCTGTGTCATCCTGTTAGCATAAACTGCCAGGTGACCACCACGGCCAACTCATTAGCATAAACAACTAAGTGTGGTCCAGGGAGCCCCCCATGAATACCAGAGATGTTGCTATCACTTGGGAAATTCCAGGCATTTGAGGTGAGCTCTCAGGAATGGGGCCAGCCAAACACTTTATCATGCAATATGTATGTGACATAGAAAAAGAAATGGAAAGAGATCCCTCAAAATATGAGTAGTGGTTCTCTCAGGGTGGTAGAGTTGGGGTGTCACAGGTACTGCAATTCATCCAGCAGAACCTGTCCCTCTTTTTCCTCCACACAGCTAGATGCCATTTCCCAGCCTCCCTTGCAGTTAGGTGTGTGGTTCTGAACTCCGGCCAACGGTTAGGGTTTGGATATGAAATGTCCCCTAAAAGGGTCATGTGCTGAAGGTTTAGTTCATTTATGGGTTCATAATTTGATGGGCTGTGGTGAGGTGACAGAAACTTAGAAGGTAGGACCTAGCTAAAGGGAGCGAGTCTCTGAAGACATGCCCTGAGGGACTTAGCTAGTCCCTGGCCCCTTCACCCCCTCCTTTCCAGTGTGTCATGCGGGGAGCAGCTTTGTTCGGCCATATTCTTCTGCTGTGATGTTTCTGCCTCATCACCAGCCCAGAAACAATGGAGCCAGCAGACCATGGACTGAAATCTCTGAAACCAAGAGCCAAAATAAATCCTTCCTTCTTTAAGTAGATTTTCTCAAATATTTTGTCACAGTTATGGAAAGCTGAGTATCCAGTGGAATATGAAGAGAAATGATGAAAACATGTCATGCTGCATACTCTTCACTGTCTTTTTTTCCTAAGTACTGGTTGCAAACAAAGTACCAGGGGCCTAGAGCATGATGGGACCATTTTAAGACACTGAAATTTGGGAGTTGTTTACTAACAGTAGGCAGCCTGCCCTAATTCATGTGTGGACAGTTTTCTTTATTTCCCTCTTTATGCTATTTTTCTTAAAATTCTACCATATTTTTTTCTAAGACTACAAAGAAATACTAAAAGGTTTTTAAAAATGAAAACCTGCAAAAATTGAATTAGATGGTTAAGAGTAGAGGGCACCTGAATAATTAAAAATTGTCCTTGAAGAAAATTTTCATAGACAATTTTGATAGCATCCGTAAAACCCTGTTCTTCTGAAATTCCCTGGAGGCTCTTCTCTTTCCTCGACTCCCCACCAGCTGGCTGGATTCTTCTCCATCAGCCTCTGGGATGAGGGTGTGATCCCAGAAGCTTCACACCAGCTTGCCACATGAGCTGCATCTTGGTCCCCTTCATCTGGGTCAGGTGTCCTGTCCCGGTTCTTCTGGGCAGCCACACCGGAAGACACCACCACGGGGGGCTGGGAAACCCAGGCCCCCATGATACACAGCAGGGAAACTGAGACCCAGCCTATACGGTGCTCTCCCCAGAGTGGGGCCTCAAATGTCAGATGTTACTTATATTCATGAATTTCTTTAAAACATTTTATACATAAAGGTGGCTCATTGATGCAGAGTACATAAGACATCAGAACATATTCGGGTTTTTTTGCAGCCACAACAGCACCCAATTTTTTCAGATAATTCTCAAAAACATTCTCTGTATTGCTTGTGTGTGTTTCTTGCCTATCCTAAATAAGCTTCCAGCAAGAGAATGTTTTTCTGAGTAAAGAAATTTATGAATATAAATTTATTTTAATTTAATGAAATAAATTTGATTATTGTAATAATTTTTAAATGGTATGAATAGTATTAATATTTATATTTGGGCAGTAATTATTCAAATTCAAGCAACTAGCTAGATTCAGTCCATTTGTAGATTTTTCATTAGCTTTATTAGTAAAAAGACTGATAAAAGTGATAGACCTCTTTGTACCACCAGTGGTACAAGCTGCCCAGCGGGACAATCATGCACGTACCACCCACGGTTCAAGCCGGCAGGAATGTAACACGTTCAAATCGGAGCCGCCCAGCAGCAAGACAGGAATTACAACCCTGCTGTGAACATATTAAGTTCAGAAAGGCACCTTAGCAAACTAGCAAGGCCTTGTCTTAAAATGAAAAATAAAAAGTGCTGGAGGTAGCACAGTGCAAAAGCCCTGGGTTCAATTACCAGCACTGGAAAAAAAGCGAAAAAAAGATATCAGCATATCTAACCAGCAGCCAGCAGTCAAGGGCCCAGGCTGCAATCCCCGGCCAGCCCCACCTGTCCAGCCTCCACTGTGTGGCCTCCCAGCCTCTGCCTGCTGCCCGGTGCCACAGCCTGGCCTCTACTGAGTGCACTGGCATCTGGTTCTGCTTTGCTTGGAAAAACAGCTCCATGTACAAATATTTGGATGATGGGACTTCTCTTTCCACTCAGCCCCAGCCTGGGATTCCAAATGAAGCCTAAAGGGACCAAGAGAGGCCAGGAGGCCAGGAAGGGGCCTCTGTTGAAGTCAGTTTTTCCCTCGCGGCAACTGCACCCTGGCAGGGCTGCTGGTGATCTGAACCTCTGTTTCCAAATAACAGAGATGAACTGGCCCGGGCTCACTGACCTATCACCCCAAGGCCCAGAACCCTCCCCATGCCACAGCAACCCAAGGACTTTCCACTCCCTTTCCCACGACTTCCTCCAGGCCTCCTCACTTTATCCCACCAAGTCCTGGCCTCCATCTTGGCCTTGGCCGCCATCTTGGTCCTGGCTGGAGCGCTGAGGCTGGAGGGCAGCTGACCTGGGAGGAATGGTCTGGTAAGACAAGACCAGCGTGACTCTCACAGACAGGAGTGCTGGGCAGAGCTCTGATGCCTGACAGCCTCTGCCAGCCACGTACGTAAGGACTCACAGGGAGTAGCAGAACAGTTCAAAATAGCACAGGGTCGTAGCTCATTCACTGGCCAGTTGACAGGTTCCTGCTCAGGGCCAGCTCTGACCTAAGACCTGGGGTTCATGATAAGCAAGGGCACATGCAGCCTCTCTTCACCCCTTCCTCCATAGTAGGGGATGCAGGGTGGGAGTTACAAACTAAAAGCATTGAGAAGAAGAGGAATATGATTCCGAGAGGTGTGGAACAAAGAACTGGATGGAAAGTCTGGGAGGATTTCCTGGAGGAGGTGGTGGTTGATCTCTGTCATATGAGTCAAAGTTAATGAGGGAAGTGACAAGAGAGTGAGGACCCTGGTTTGGATGAGCGGGAACTTTGGAGGAAGTAAGCAAAGTCCAGGTCAGAGGTCAGAGAGTGATGGAGAGGTCATGGAGGGTGGGCTGGAAAACCATGCTGGAGGGATGGGGAGGTGGACCTGGCATATTAAGGATCCAAGTCCAAGACCCTGAATGGTAGTGCATGTCTTGACCTAGGTCCTGTATTTAATGAACACCTTGTCTACTGTTATGGTTTAGCTCTAAAGTGCCCCCCAAAATCTCATGTGTGTGGGAGGTGACTGGATGGTGGGTGTGGTGGATTAACTATTGATGAGTTCAGTAGCTAAAGGTGCTATTAGGAGGTGGGGCCTGGTTGGGGATGGGTCACTTGGGTTTGACCTGGAAGGCTGTGTTCATATCTAGTGTTCTCTCTCTCTCTGTCTCTGCTTCCTGGCCACCATGAGGTGAGTAACTTTCCTCTGCCATGCCATTCTTCCTTGGAGCCAGCCAACCATGAACTGAACCCACTTAAATCATGAGCCAAACTAAATCTCTCCTCCTTAGGTTGTGAGTGTCAGGTATTTGGTCCCAGTGATGAGGAAGCTGACTAATACAGCTATTGACAGCTGATGACATTCATATAAACTTCTTATTTAGTGTATTTATTTTTGGCCATCTTTTGGATACTTAAAAAAAATCTTCAATGATTTTATCCAAGTGATCAGAAGTTGTTGAGAGGTAGAAGAATGTATCCACAATGCTTTTGAAGTCCTATCATTTCTAAAGGTTTACTTACAAAGCTGCTATAGAGTCTTCGCAGGTAAGAGCAGGCAGCTTTGGGTCTGAATCCCTGGCCTGACCTTCAGAAGCTGTATATCATTGTCCTTTTTCAAAACTCTTCTCACTTAGAAAATAGAAATGCAAGAATCCATTTCACAGTGTTATTGATAAATTACAGGAGATACTATAATTAAATGCCAAGTACACTGTGTTCAGTTTATCATAGCTGTCATTATTTATAATTTTACTTCCTCTTCCCCAAACCTGTTCTATCCTCTGTATTTCTTGTCTTGAAAAATAGCCTCACCATCTATATTGTTCAAGCCAGGCCAGTCCCCTTTGAGAACTCATTTTCTTTACCTGCAAGGGTGGATCCATTTGCAAATGGCACCACTTCCTTTGTCTCCCGCATGTTGCCATTTCTCTGCCATGCCCAACCTCTTTTCCAACCAGTTTGCCGGCATCACTTCTCTCAGATCACTACATTGTTTCTTAAGTGGTCACCAACTTCCCCCAATCCCCCCACAGTCTACTCTTCACACAGCAGCCAGAGGGACACCTTAAAACATAAGAAGGTTATGTTGCTCGGAAGCCTCCATCAAATCCCCACTGGTACTGGGAGGAAACCTGAGTCCTTCCTGGGGCCTCCGGCTTCTGCCTCCGACCTCACATCCTCCTCTTTCTCATACCCAGACCTTTTACCCCGTCCCGGAACTCGTCTCTACTCCAAGGTTTTGCACCCTTTGCCCTGAGCAGCTGGCTCTCAGGTCCTCCCAGCCAAGGCTCCTTCTGGACACCCAGCTGGTAGATCTTTAACCTCAGCTTGCTAAGGAAGCCTCCTCTGCCACTCGTATCTCACCTCCCCACCCCTCTTTATTTTATTTGAGCATGAACTTTATTCACAGCACATCTAACTATCTGAAATTCCTATTCATTCATTTGTTAGTTGTCTAGAACACCAGTTCCTTGAGGGCCAGGGCCTAGCTGGATGTCTTGCTTATCACTGTCTTCCCAGCACATATTAAGATCACGTAAAGATTGTTGTATGAGTGAATCAATATTTTTAGTGTTAATATAGAATTAATTCAGAAATGCTTCAAGTATGACTCCCCCATGAAGCCGTCTTTGAATTCCCGGGCATCCGTGCCTCTGGCCCCTGCCAGTTGGCCGATCTCAGGCACACTGGTCCAGGGCCCCTGTGGGAGCTGTAGGGTTTTTCTAAGAGGACAGCTCAGCCCTGCTGCCTCAGTGGGCTGGAAATCCTGCTCGGGAGCAGATTAGCACAGGGGAGGAGCTTCTACCCTGCTCCATGTAGCTGTGGGCCAGAGCAAGAGGTCAGAGCCAAGAACGGGAAGCAGTTTTTAAGAGGGATGAACTTCCGGCCATGAACTGCAATGTAATGAAATGCAAGAGCCAAAACGAGCCAAAATTTGCATGTTAAAGCCAGAGCTCCTCCAGGGCCTGTCATCCCAGTTCTGCACTGGGCCTGCTCTGAGCTCGGCTCCTGCCCTGAACTCAGAGCCTACACAGAGCCTCTGTCCCATGTCCCGGGGCTACTGGGAGCCGGGCAGCTGGGAGTCCCTGAGCTCTGGGGTGGCTGCAGCAAAGGGGTATGAGAAGTCGAACTCTATGGTTTACATGGACCTGTCCAACTTTGGATGACCTGTGGAACTGTAGTGGCCATGGCAATGGACTCTGGGGCTGTGGGTTCAAATCTTAGCTCTGCCAACTAAAAGCTATAGGACCCTGGGCAAGTCACTCGAGTGGTCTGGACCTCAGTTTCTTCATCTGTAAAATGGGGCTCTTAATGGTGCCTACCTTAAAGGAATGGCTTGGGAATTGAAAGAGGGTATGTCAAGGATGCAGGACAGGCCCAACACACAGTCAGTGCTGCCCTGACATTTGCTTTGATCAGTATCCTTTATCCACGTGGATGGATTTCCTGTGACCCAGTGTCAGAGAACAAATCATAATAACAGTATTTCTCGAGGAACTGAAGATTCACGTTCCCTTGTTGCCGATTCAAACCATGATACTTCTGCTTTCTTGTCAGTGAAGCAGAACATCTTCAGTCCTAGCAGATTACAAGAAAGCAAACATACATGGCCTAGGAGGCCAACGGGGCTCAGGCCTCATTCTGTGTCTCTAACCTCTCTGGCTCCAATCTTTCCTGGAAAATAATTTTTCTGGAATATAGATCTAGGAAACACAAAGATGATTTTCCTCTCTCTGAAAAGATCAAAGTCATTAAACATGATCGTAGGCAATAGGACAGATTTAGTATAGTGTCTGGTTGCAAAATAAATACACAAAAATCAGTAGTGTTTTGGATCGCAAAAGTAAGCACAATAGTCAAAGTAGTCATTTGCAAAAACTATAACAAAATAAAATATTTAGGAATAAATTTGATAAGAAATGTGGTGGTCCATATGAGAAAATTATCCGAAGTCCCCTGAAGCACAGAGCAGACTTGAGTAAACAGAGATGTATCTTGCTCTTGTCTAGAAGGCTTCACAGTCACACAGATGTCAATTCTCCTAAAATGTGTTGAAAAATTCTACCCAAAATTTCAGTGTGGTCACTTTTTAAAGCTTGACGATGTAGTTCTAAATTTTATCTGGAAAAGTAAATATGAGAGAATGCTCTAAGCATCTGGGGAAGAAAAGAAAAAAGAGACAAGTAGTATTAGTAGATATTGAAACCTGTTAGAAGGATAAAATATAGATGCTTTCATTTGGCATCAAAAATAGGAACAATAGAATAAGTAGCAAGTGCAAATTAATAACAGAGCTTAGTGTACTCAAATAGGCACTTCTAATCAGAAGAGAAATGTTTGTTTTGGCTGTTTGTTTTGGTGGTACTGAGAATTGAACCTAAGGGTGCTTTACTACTGAGTTACATCTCCAGCCCTTTTCAAAAATTTTCAGCTTCAGACAGAGTCTTTCCAAGTTGCCTAAGCAGGATTCAAACTTGTGATTCTCCTGTCTCAGTCTCCCAGAGTGCTGGGATTACAGGCATGAAGCCCTGTTCCCAGCTAAGAAAAGTATTATTTAATGAATGACGTGGGGCAGAGGCTAGCGGTTTGGGGAAAAAAAATGGAGTCATACTTCTCTCACCAAAATAAATTCCAGATGGAATAAAATTTAAATGTAAAAGCCCAAACCACAAAAATATTAGAAAAAAAGGATGGAAGAATATTTTATAAGGATAAAGGGTTTAGAGGTGGCAAATGAAACCCAGAGGCTATAATAGAAAAGATGGGCAGCTTGAGACTTTACAGATTGTATGGTAAAACACGGCGCAAGGAAAGTTGAAAGACAAGCTGCAGCCGAGGCACAGTATAACAAGGGTAAGTTTATGACCCACAATATACAAAGAGTTCCTACTAATCAATGAGAAAAAAAATCACAGAATGTAGATAACATTTGAAAAGATGGCCAACTTTTCTGGCTGCCGTAGGTCGGATAGACTTTGAGTGTGTCCCCCAAAAATCCACGTGCCAAGAACGTTGTCCTCAATGGGCTGGGGTTGTGGTGGTAGAACTTTTCAGAAATGGGGCCAATCGAAGGCAATTAGTGAGAGAGGCTCCACATTCACCAGCGGATCTTCTGGAAGGGGTCGGGTCTCACATTTCTCATGAAGTGAGGCTGTCCCATCTGTGTGCCCTTTCTGCACACAGTCAGCTTCTTTCATGTTCCTCCACCATGTCGGGTGCAGAGGGACCTCACCAGGGTGCTGTGCCATTGCTGCCTGGACCTTCCAGCCACCAGAACCACGAGCCAAAGAGACCTCTTTAATTTGTAATGTCCCCAGCCTCCCTCCAGAATATTTTTTTAGCAACACAATATGGACTAAGACACTGATAATAAAAGAAATGAGAAGTCAAACAATGCAATGTATTTTCTCCATTATACTGACAGTTTTCAATGCTTGACTACTCACTTGAGTGGACTAGGGCCTGAGAAACAGGCGCTGTCAAACATTACTGGTAGAAGTAAGAATGGGTCCAAGCTTTGGGGAGAGACATTTGGCAATATCAATCAATGTTTTACACGGGCCAAGTTTTTTAATATATCTCTGTTCTCTTGGGACGCACGTACATTTTTTCCCATTTAAAAAAGTGATATAATAGCTACTATGCTAGTCATCTGGGTCCTCCTACAGCCACGGAGACAGCCGGAAGCTCGGAGCCAGGCACCACCCCAGCCCCAAACTCCGAGGGACTGCTCGGAGCTGAGAAGAAGCCTCTTGCCCAAAGCCCCCCACTTCCTGGGTCAGGTCTTGTCCCAGCAAGATTGATGCAAAGATGGGAAGGCTCAGCAGCTTTGCCCCGTTTGAGGTACACCTGCTGCCGGCAAGTCTGCCTCCGAGTCTGATTCCCAAAGAACTCGGTGTGTGACGTTCAGTGCCAGAAGTGACCCAAGAAAGAGACTTGGATGTAGGTCTTTGGATCCGGATCACCCGCTGTGGGGCTGGCATGGCGGGCCCGGCAACGTCACCGTGTGGAACAGTGGTCACAGCTGGAGAACTACAGCAGGGACCTCAGGTATGTGATGAGCTGGGATGACTTGTGAGCAGAAGGGAACGGGCGGCTAGAAGAACACCTGGGGGGTGACGGGTAATGGGGAGCAGTCATTCTGAGGACAATGGAACTGATGCCTGTTGCTGGGCAAGAGATCCTTTGGAGAAGGATAAGGAAAGGCTGAAGATGTTTAATCAGCAATTAAACGCCAATCATAGAGCCGGAGCCTCTTTGGCAGCTCCTAGAGATTCTAGTCAGGGGCAGAAAAAGTTGAGAACAAGTTTCGTGACTTCAAAAAAGAGTAGAGTTCCTAAGAGCAGAATTCCATGAACAGAGCTTCTGTGGAAATCAGAGCTTGGACCGTAAAGTGGTAGGATCCCGAGATAGGAGACTGGGGACATCCGGTTTGATACACTTGAAGATCTTCAGTTACCAACTTACCTTGATTCTTCTGCCTGCAGAAGGGACCGTGGCTTGAAGGCGACACAGAAGCCCCCAAGGCACCAGATGCCTCCCTTAGGATGTACCCCTGCTCCTCTGGGCCGGAGAGCAGTAGCGAGGGCTAATGAACAGCCCGACTCAGGCCAGGATGCGCTGGCCCTGCCAAGGAGGATGACCACCCAGAAGATGGAGCCCCGAGGGGCAAGATGGGTGGGCAACCAAGAAAGCTATTTCTTAAGCTACCGGGAAAGGAAATTAAGAATGAGGGATCAGCAGTCTGACAGCCGTCATTTCAATAAAATGCCACAATCCCTTGGCCTGTTTGTGATCTTGAGCTACTTTTCAGGCCTGAAACCCACTGGCTGATGAAGAGACTAAGTATCCAGGAGGAAGGAGCCTGTAACACCTTGGCAATATACATAATAAGGATCTGTCTAGATTTTCCACCCAAGGAACCTATAACCACTGACTTGGGTAACTGCCAGGTGGGTAAAGGAGATATTTCTAAACATTTCGAGGCCCCTTAGACCCAAGGCATGAGCTGATGTCGAGGCCCAGGGGCTCAAAACATCGTCATTGTCCCTCTGTTAGAGTAAGGTAGATGGGACCTAGGGGAGCTCATGTGGCTTCATACGACCTATGGACATACTCAGGTCACATTTGCCATTGCGGCTGTCACACTGATTCCTTAGCTAGAATGTCATACTGGCAAGATCCAGCTATAAGCTTTCAAAGCTCAAGTAAAAAAATTAAAATGTGTTGTGTTCATGTACCAACTCCCCACAATGAAGGTGATCATTGTATACTGCAGACATATACTATGAGAAAAAGAAGAGAGAGAGGGAGAGAGAAAGAGAGAAAGAGAGAGAGAGAGAGAGAGAGAGAGAGAGAGAGAGAGAGAGAGAGAGAGGCAGGCTGTTCTCCTCAACCTATCCAAGACAGTAAATGAAAAACAATATTGTCTCCCAGGGGTGGAAGGGAATAGCATCAGTTATGCTCTTTGAGAGTTCTAAAGAACCCAGAGATGACAGTCCCTGTAATATTTCTATGCAATTCGCCAATCTGTCCTCTATAAAAACCACAGAGATCCTAAAGAATAGCACAGGACTATAGCAAACTCGACCACATAGTAGGCCCTACTGCAGCTACTGTATCAGATGTGGTTTCTTTGCTAGAAAAGATTCATGTGGCCTCCAGGAAATGACATATGACCACTGACTGGCGACTGTGATTTTCCAACTCTCAGACAGGAGGTCAGAAATAGTTTGCATTCACTTGGGAGGAGTGACAGTATACGTTTATGTCTCAGCCCAGGGCTACGTTAATTCTCCCACCTCTGTCGTGAAATAGTCCAGAGACACGGAGCCCTGTGGACATCACAGCACTGCATTCATTTGCTGTGCTGGTGGCACTGTGTTAATCACACCAGATAAGCAAGAAGCAGCAAAGATGCTGGAAGTTTTGGTGAGAATGGGAGGCGATGACAGAGGGGTGGTGGGGCCAGGCAGACTCTCCCAGGGCCTCTGCACATGTGGGCGATGAGTGCACATGGAACAGAGGCCGACAGGACTGTCGTGTGGGTAGACAGCACCAACAGTCACCCTCCAAGGAGAGTGCAAGAACAAGCCAGCCAGCTTGCCAGGCAGCTGCAGAGCACAGGGGAGCCGCTGCTGCCGGGTGCTGCCCCGCCAGCTGCAGAACCAGGCGGTAAGGGGCGTGCAAGCATTGAGCAAGGGAGGGCTCGAAAAATACAGTGAACTTGAAAAATGTATTACAGTAAAAGACGATTACCCTCCCTCCTCAAAATCCTCTCCTTGCTTCAAACACACTTAACCCATCATTCTTGCCACTTTCTGAAGCAGTTCTGGAAGGGCTCTTTCTTGAGAGTCTTTAGTTGCATTGTCCTGGCTGCCTGGATGTCCCGAATCAACTCGAAACATTGACCTTTCATGGTCATCTTGAATTTGAAGAACCAGAAGTTTCAAAGTACCAGATCCAGTGAATCAGGTAGATGAAGACAGACTCTCATGTTTTTATAAACAATGGTATAAGTGTGTTTGAAGCAAGGGGACATGTTTTGAGGGAGATTAATAGCAACATGTCCTTTATTGTAATACTTTTTAAAAAATTTTAACATTCCTTGTAACCTTTGGTCACCCTCTATATTCTCCATTCCAAGGGCAGGGGCATGGCTGGCAAGCAATAGCCTGGCCAGGGACAACATTTCCCAGCATCCTTTGCATCTCTGTGTGGTCATGTGCCTTACTCTGGCCAATGGAAGGTGGCAGGCTTGAGAAGCCATTTCTGGGCTTGGCCCACTCAATATCCCTTGTGATCCTCCACATTGTTCCTTCCCCTGTCTGCCTAATGAATTTTTGGGTGATGGGGTGCTGGGGATCAAACTCAGGGCCTTGTGGTTGCTAGGCAAGCACTCTACCACTGAGCTAAATCCCCAACCCTGCCTACTGAATAGTGATTCAAAGTGACCCCGGAAGCCAGAGGTTGAAGATGGCAGAGCCTCCATCACCCAAGTCCCTGGGTCCACACAGCAGTCGTCTCCCTGGCATCCCACTGCAATTTAGCTATGACATGAATGAGAAATGCATTTTCTGTGTGCAACCACTCAACTCTTGGGATTTCCTACATCATGGCATCAGCTAGCTTGGCCTTAACTGTCAGCGATTTCTTAGCCACCCAACATCCTGTGATCCCAGCCCAAGAAACAGTTGGCAGGAAGCCCAGCACGGAGCCTCACCTGGTCGGGCAGAGCATCGGCAATAACTTTCAGGTCCCAGGACCGACCCTGCTGGAACAACGTGGGACACAGAGCCACTGGCAATAACAGTGTGCTGACACTTGCCTGCGTTATCTCAAGGAGCGCCATGAGGTGGGTACCAGGCTTACTCTGTCCGGCCGAGCAGGATGCTCTGTAACCACCTCGCAGAGAGGTTCCATGTCCACTTAGAGTCACTCAGCTGCAGAGCAGGGGACCTGGGACTCAAGTCAGGGCGCCTGACACCAAGCTGCACTCTCAACCATTGCATGGACTCTTCCCTTGGAGGCTGATGGGAGCTAAGAGGCTTATAGGCCCATAAAGGAGATTCTAATTTCAACAATGAAAGATTACCCAGTTGCCAGGGATGGTGGTACACACCTATAATCTGAGCACTCGGGAGGCTGAGGCAGGAGGATCACTTCAAGGTCAAGGCCAGCTTCAGCTATATAGTGAGACCTTGTCTCAAACAACCGAAAGAAAAGAAAATTACCCAGGACTTGGCTGGAGTCATCACGTTAGGATGCTTTGGAATCAGATTTGTAAAATCAGCTGAGAGAGGCTTCAGGAAAAGAGCCTAGTTTATAATTCTGGGGCCAAGAAGTCTAAAGATTTGCATTAGAAGAAGCATGAAGAGAGGGCACCCTGACCTCTCCTCCCATTTCAATCACTCTGTCTGGCCAACAGCACTCATGTTCCTGACATTTTTGTTCTTTGCCTCCAACAAAACAAAGCTCCAAAGGTTATTTCCCATATTTTAGATTTTGAGATTTATGGGTTTGCAGATGAATAATTGTCAGACAAGGGTGTAATGTCATGTCTTTGGGTCCCAGATACCCCAGGACCCTTAAAGAAGTCTGTTTTCTTAAGCAAGAGGCAGCATGGCACGTTCATGTGTGTATCTGTTATCCATCACCACAGTGATGCTGAGTAACAACCATGAAGATGCCAGGTGCAGGGCAGCAAACCCACACCTGGCTCACTTAGCTGGATGACCTCGGCAGGGACCACTGGCAGACCCGCAGGTGGCCCTGGGTGGCTGTGGGGTTCCGCCGGTCTGGGCTATGCTGGCACACAGTCTGGAGATGCTGGCTCTGGGCCATACTGAATCACCCACTCGTGCCCCATCTGCTAACATCCGGCTGGTCAATGCAAACCCCATTCTGGAGCCGTCATTAGAGGGGCATTAAAGGTTGCATGGACTGCAACCTTTAGCAGAGAGCCAGGACACAAGAAGGAAGAAGATTAGGGGAGGCGCCAAGGATCTGCTAAGATACCTGTCGCTGCCTTGTCCATGCTGGGAACCCTGCACCAGACCCTGGAACGCACTATGCTTTCCCGTGCACACACGCGGGTGACCGAGTTTAATATGTAGATTGGGCACAGTGAGTGGTTGATACTTACTAACAAAATTGAACAGTTACAACATCCTGCAGTAAAATGGCCGGCATTGTGCCTCGTGTACCTTGAGCCCATTATTAAGAAAAATAAATGTTATGTGAACACAAATGTGGCAACATGGTGGCAGCAGTCGATATGATGACCAAGATGGAGAGTGGTGTCCCCGTCGCAGACACACTGAATGAAGGAGTGACTTGTGGCTGGGTGTGGTGGTACATGCCTGTAATCCTAGGACTCAGGAGGCTGAGGCAGGAGGATCCCTGTGAATTCAAGGCCAGCCTGAGCTACATAGTGAGTTCAAGACCATCCTGAATTACACAGACCATCCTGTCTCAATACCAAAAATGAAAGTTTTAATAGGATGAATTATCCCCAAACAGCAATAATAACAGCACTAGTGATAATAACTTATCAAGAACTCAGCATGTGACAAGTACCCGTCCTCCCCTCTTTGTGAGTTGGGTGTGATTTCTGCTGTTTCGCAGGCGAGCTGGTTGGAAGCGCGGGTAAGATAACGCGAGTTTATTCTAACTAGTTCCCCCGTCTGCTGTGAAATAGAACTGGACGCATTTGGGGGTCACCCTGGGCACGGCTAGCGCGCCTGGAGCTGCTCTTTCATCTCCCCCACCCAGGTGTGGGATCGGAGTGGCCCGGGGCAGCCTGGGTGGAGGGAAACTTCCAAGGCCGCAGCCAGGAAATTCTGCTGGGAAGGGGCGAGCAGCTCCTGACCAAGGGGAGCACAGGCATTGGCCATGGGGACCCCGCTTCTTGGCAGTGTAGCCCGCAAGATGGATGGCCGTGGCCTTCGGGGCTGGACGGCCGCTTCTCAGCTCTTTGATGCCGAAAGCAGAACAAATGGGAGCCGGCCGCCTGGCCGCAGCTGCCTCTCATTAGGGCCGCTTCCTCCAGCCCAGGACAAGGTGCGCGGCGAGGTAAGCAGGGGCAGACGCCATATGTGTCCCCTGCGGTCGGCTGCAAAGCTGTGCGCCCGACTTCTCGCCCCGAGCCCACTTCCCAGCCCCCACCCTGCATCCCCCCCGGTCCTTCAAGCTGGGATCTGAAGCCCCCGCCACACCCCCACATCCACCAGCAACTCCCAAGTCTGGCTCAGGCCTCCTCCATACCCGGCCACCTCCGACCAGGTCACCTCCATCCAAGTCGCCCTCTCTCGCCCCCGCCATGGCAGTAGTCGCTGTTGTGGGTTGACTGGTGTGCCCCAGATTCCCATGTCGAAGTCCTAGTCTCCCCGGGTTCAGGCTGGGACCTCATTTGGGAATAAGATCGTTGCCGATGTAATCGGTGTAGGGGAGGTGGCCCCAAACCCAGTATCACAGATGTTCCTGTTAGGAGGGCACAATTGGGCAGAGGTGTGCACTCAGGGAGGAGTCAGTGATGCCTGGCGACGTGTGCCTAGAATCCCAGCCTTCCTCAGCTGAGGCAGGAGAAGCACACGAGACCAGCCCGGGCCGCAAGCGAGACCCTGTCCCCCAAAATCAAACCCAAACAAAATGAAGGACAAAGGCAGAGGTCAGAGTGATGCTCTTGCAAGCCGAGGAAGGCTGGAGATCGCCAGCGCAGCGGTGGGAGCTGGGGACAGGCAGGGGACGGATGCTCTCTCCCAGCCTCGGAAGGAACGAACCTGCCGACGCCTTCGTCTTGAACTTGTGGCCTCCAGAATTGTCAAACAGTGAATTTCAAGTGTTTAAATCCCTGTCACAACAGCCCCAGCCAATGAACACGCCTGCCAACCGGGTCCTCCACCTCCATCGGGGGGGACCCCCTTTCCCACCCCACTCCTCCCCCATTTGCATTACAAAAGTTCCCATTTGGACCATATCATCCCCCTGCTTGGGATGATGTAAAAGCTCACTGTGACCTGCCAGGCCCTGGAAGACTTGGTCCTTCCCCTGGACTCTGTCCTCAGCCACCTTCCTGCTGCCCACTCCAGGCTCCATGGCAGGATCAAGCCGGTTGAGCTCCTCCTGCCCCTGGACCTTTGCACATGCTGTGCCCTCATCCATCTTCAAGTCTTTGTAGGGTCAGCTCATGCAAGGAGCCAGGAAGATGTGGGCACCATTGTGATGGGGAGCAGGAAGAGGACAGAGAAGGGGACAGGCAGGGACACTGTGGGAAGGCAAGGGGCTTCTGAGAGAAAGGTTTGGACGTTTGGATGTGAACTCTGGACTCTGACCCAAGTTCTTCTCACTGTGCAACCTTAGCTGAGTCTCTGGTGTAGTGACGAGGGTCTCACTTTGTCTATCTAGGAAATGGATTAGTTCAGGACCACCATCTAGGTGAGGTAAGTGTCATCTCAAGAACAGGCACCATTTGGATCTCCATTGGTTAGAGGGGAAACTGAGGCAGGCAGGTGGCCAAGGCCATGCAGCATGAGAAATGGCAGAACCAGGGACGAAAACCCGAGTCACCCTTGCTCACTGGCTCCCCCCACCCCCAATGCAATGGCCATGGCTCTTAGGGATGGGAGGGACCGCTGGGGTCACCTCCACACCTGGTCAGCCTGGACATGTTCACACTGGGAAGTGAGATCCTAGCCCATCTGCTTCCTAACCCTCCCTTAGCCTTCTCCAGCACCTGCCTCCACCTGCGGGGAGGACAGCTCTAGCTCTAAGGAGCCCTGCTGTTGTCTCCAGGGTGTTGCAGCTGCTGCGGAAGAGCACTCTGGGCTCCCGCTCCTCCCATGCGGGAGGAAGAGCTGGAGCTGCCGTGGCTGCCTGCACTGAAACTCTCCAGCCTCTGCCTCCCCCAGACGGCCCAGAAACTCACGGCAGGTGACTATGCTGTGCCTCCTGGTACACAGGAGACCCCACAGAGACAGCAAGCAGCATCAGGGAAATGTGTAAAAGTTACGTCTATTTGCACACCCGAGTTTACAGCCTGTAAAACTTAGTATTCCATCTCATGCTAATTGGTTCCCAGCGAAAGTCCAGCTCTGGGCCCCCCACCCCGTGCTTCCCTTTATGCACAAATCTTCCCCCACGCACCAAATTCACACCCTGTGACCCAGGGGGATGGGCAGAACAATGTTGCCCCAGCCCCCAGCCCCCGTCCTCCCTTTGGGGCCTGCTGTGGTCACCAACAGGGCGGAATGCAGGTCTGTCCTCATCAGCTGGGGCCACTGTGATAAACGTGCCCCATGTGGGGACCTTGGACAGCAGATGTCTGTTCTCGAGCTCTGGAACTCAGACAAAGTCTAAGGTCAAGCCCCATGGGGCTAGTGTCTGTGAGGTCCCACATCACACCTTGTGCCCGGCACCTTCCTGATGCCATCCCACAGGCAAGTGAGGCTCCCTCTTGGCCGGGCCACCTCCCAAGGCCACACCTCTTTAGACTACTGCACTGGGGGTGGGGCTTCAATATGCAGATTTTGGGGGACATGCTTCAAGCTAGGCAAAGCTGCAGGTGGCATGGAGGCTGCCTGTTGGCTCACTGGAGTAGGGAGATCACTACAGACAATTGGCATCTCGCAAGTATGAGGGAGGCAGGAGGGTCGGTGTGGAGTTGGAGAGAGACTTGACGAGGCTCCTTGGCCCCTTTGTCTCTGGCTCTTTCTCTCTCTCTGCTTCCCAGCCACCGTGAACTGAGTGGCTTTGCTTGACGGTGCCTGTCTGCCGTGATGCTCCTGCCTTAGTGTGGCCAACCATGGACTGAGCCATCTGGAACCATGAACTGAGTTCAACCTCTTCTCCTCTAGCCTGTGTATGTGGGGCACCTTGTCACATTGATGGGCGGCTGACACAGACAAAGGAACAAACTGCTGCCCTAAGGTGCTGGGTCTGTCCCAGCAGCTCTGGGGGGCTGAGCCTGGGCCCCAGGCTCTTCCTCGGCTTCAGTCAGCTCTCTTCTTGCCGTTGCCCTCACTCGCCTGGTGCCTCTCCCTGCACCTCCAACTCCAGCCCAGAGCAGAGGACACCCTGGATCTCTTAGACTGCTTTGGGGCCTGGCATTGGGCAGCTCCCAAACCACAGTCCCAGGGGCAGGCCAGGAGCAAGAGGAGGCTTTCTGGGCAGCATGTGCCCCACCCCACGGCCAAGGTTAGGCTTGCAGGCCCAGTGGGATCCAGGCTCAGGAGAGGGCCGGGGGGATGGGGAGGAGAGGTGGGCTGGGCCGAGACCGGGTCGGCCTGTCTCACAGGACCGGAGTGCATCACACCTCATAAAACAGCGCGAACTGGAATGCAGAGAGTTACTGCCATGAGGACTTTCATCTCCTGTCAATAAAGCGCTATCAGCACCAGGCCGGGCTTTCAGCTCTTAATTCCAGATGTGGCGGCCTCCTTCCCCCTGCCCCATCCCGTAGGCCCCTCAGGGATGCGGGGCCGGAGGAAGGAGGGGACCCGGGGCAGCCTAAATCGGCCCTCAGCAGTGTCCCGGGGCGGCCGGAGCCAGGCAAGCCCACTGGGCCGCAGAGTGTCACGGACACGGGGCTCCCCACCGCGTGTGTGGGGCGGACACGGAGCTCCCGCTGGCTCCTCTGAGATGTGGGAGGGGACACCGCTGTGCCGGAGCTGGGAGGCCCAGACCCTCACCCTGCAGCTGTCCTGATCAGACTGGTGACACCGGACAAGTCAATTTCCTTTTCCAGCTTTTGTCTTGGCAAAAGAAGAAAGTGGCTCCACACCTTGTGGCTAGTCAGTACCTGGGCATCAAGCCTGTAGGCTTGTCAGTTTCAGTTTCTCTTGGGAGAGGCAAAAAGCAGGACTCCCGCCCTTGAAAAGCTGTCGCTCGGCAGGAAGGAGCAGACAGATCCCCAGCACACACTCAGAAGAGGCGGGACAAGCACAGCCTGTGTGCAGAAAGGAAAGACGTCAACGGGCTAGAAGAAAACTCTGAGGCAGGGCCTGCGTCAGGAAGCCGGGCGGGGAGGCTTTCTCTGCCAGGGATGTTTGAACTGAGCCAAAGGGGACGACGTAGAGGCAGAAAGAAGAGCAAGCACAAACGAGCCTGGAACACTGGAGGGACAGGAAAGCCACTGTCGGCTGCACGAAGTGAGAGAGAGTGAGTGAGAGCCGGATAGGAGGGGCGGGCACTAAACAGTCAGGGATCGGATTTCTTTGCATTAGTCTGTGTGGTCAGGTACATGTCAAAGAAGTCCAGAGGTATGTAGATCAGAGCTGCTGTGACAGTCCGTGATGTCACATCCCCAGCTCCTTCCAAGTCTCCATTCCACAGTGGCTGACTCCTCAGGGTCCAAGATGGCTGCTTGAGCTCCAGCCATCAAGCCCACTTTTCTGTGATCTAAAGGGAAAAAGGAAGGCAGCCTTTCTTACTGCTGTGGCAGAGCCTGCTAGTTGAAGACAGCATTTCTGCTCATAGCTTGTTGACAGGAGTGCCGAGGAAAGAAGTTCTTAGTTCCAGGTGGTAGAACTGGGGCTGATAACATGAAGAGGAGGAGAGTATCAGGATAGAAAACTGGCAATTCCGCCTACAAGGAAGCAAGTTCACATCCAGAGCCTCCCCGCTGCCACCACAACCCAAACCCTCTTCCGACAATAAACTAATTGCTCACCCCATACAGCCCATCCTGTGGAGCATAGACGCGGACCCACCAAAATCTGACATGAGCTTGAGAGTGGCTGGTTCTATTGGGAAGCTTCAGTGGCTTTCTGGATGAAAATAATAAAGTCCCAAATTCATGAGGTGACCCCACAGGGAGCAGGCTCTTACTCTGTCTCTTCCTCACCATCTCCAGTTCACCAGCTTTGGGCCGCTCCTTCCTGCAGCAGGGCCTTTGCACATGCCATTTCCGCTCTCCCCTGATTTAATGCTATGTCAGAGGTGGAAGGCGGCCCTCCACCTCTCACATGAGATACGTGTCCGGTTGCAATTCACGGATTTCGTAAGGGCAGGACACCAGCTCCCCAGGGCGGGAGCTGAATCATGGTGACTGATGGGTCCTGTTTGCTGGCATGCAGGGGTGCCCGGTGGGCACTGCTTTGGAGAGTACATGAGCCTCCCTGCCATCTGTGCACCCCAGTCCTGCACCTGCGTGGGCTCTGACACCTGGGAGGTAGGGGCCGCATGTAGGGTGTGGCGGCCCTGTCGTACAGGCTGCCATGGTGTGGCAGAACCTCAGCCTCCTTAAAGAGACCCCGATGGCTTCATCAAGTGCTGCTGCCCAGCTGCAGGACAGGGGAGACCTCAGAATCGCGGGAGGCAGGGAGGGGCGGGGAGGGGCAGGGAGGGGCAGGGAGGGGAGGGGGCAAGGGTAGGAGGGGTTTCTGCAAGATTCCAGGTTGACACTGGGCATGCGGCTTCCACTCTCTGGGTTTCTCCTTCTGTGAAAGGGCGTGGTCGAATTAGAAGGTTCCTAGTCCTCCCCTGGCCTCTCCCATTGATAGTGACCTTTGGGAAGTGCAGGAGGATTTAGATGCGACTCTTCCGGGAGTCGGGCTGGGCCTGGCCAGGGTGTATCCCTGCTGAGGCTGTGCCCAGAGACCGTGCTCAGTCCACACACACCCCCTCGTTCACACTCACCACCCACACACCTCAGCTTCTCCTCCATCCCCGCCACCCTCTGCCAGGCTCCAGCACCCCGGAGACATCTGGAATCCTTCCTTCCTGGTGTCTCGCCAGTTCTGGGCAACAGGGCATCTGTTTCGCCTTCCTCCCCAGCACGGTCCAGGTGGATGAAGTAGCTCAGGCCCTACTGCGAACCGCACGTGCACAGGACCTGGCTGTGCGCCCCTACGAGAACCCAAGCCCCAAACCATCTCCCCTAACCTGGCGCCGGTCCCTGGAGAAACTCTTGTGTGACACTGGCCCGTGGTGCCCACAGGTTGGATAAGTGTCTCCTCTAACGCCTTGCTGAAAGAGGGAAACGAGCGCCGCGTGACTGAGGACCACAGTCATGGCGGTCATCATGTGCCTGGAGTGGGGTGCTGTGCTAAGTGCTTTTCCGAGGAGACCGCGCAGGGTTCTCAGACGATCCTGGGGATTAAGAGCTGTCATCCCGGGCGCCGGCTCTGCCAGCCTGCCGGCCCCTCCGACTGCCACACCAGCCCCGGTTCCAGCCATGCCCTCTGGCGGCCACCTCTGGACGGGTCCCCAGTGCGCGCCCGGCCCTCAGGCCTCTGAGCCTCGGTGCCGAGGGCCCTATGCAGTCGGGAGCTGCTGAGCGTTGGACCCGCGTTTGTCCTGTCTGCGTGGTCCTTGCATTCGGAGGCCTCAAACGGTGCAGCGGCTGGCTTGGGCCAGCAGCAGTTCAGAGTTTTTATTTTAACATGCTTGACTTGTCTACCAGAGCGCCTGTCCCGCCCCTTCCCGGCCCGCGGCCTGCCTTGAGCTAATGCCCCGGGTGGGGCTCGGGGCTTCTATGAACAGGGCCAAGCTCTCCGTTTTCCCTCCGTCCTCCCTCCGTCCTACCCAAATCGCGTCTCTCATTTTGGCAAACTCTGTCTTGGGCTCTTAGACGCACTGACAGTTCCAGTGCCCGACCTGCCTGGCGCCCTACCTTTCAAGTGACCCGGATGCCTCTGTCCGAGGTCACACGCCGGGCCGAGCAGGGGATCTGGGCGAGGTCCCCAGGACCTCTGGGCCGGCACCTCCCTCCTGCTCCCCGCCCCGCAGTGCTTCAGATCTGCCTTGCTCTCCTTTCGGACACTCTCGGGGTGTCTTCCCACGGCCCCTGAGCGCCCGGAGCCCCCCACTCGGCAGCCAGGGCTACGTCGGTCACGGACGCCGGCTGTCAGCATGGCCACAAGCCCCCTGGAAGGCCGTCCAGAGCCCGCCGACCCCGGGGAGCCCTGCGCGGCTTTTATGTCTCCGATTCATTACACCCTGTGTCGGCGGCATAAATCAGGGCCCGGCCGTCTCCTCACACACTCGGGAGCGGGGAAGACACGCAAAGAACAGATATAAAACTCAGCGAGGTCTACAGATGGCAGGCCTGGAGCTCACCGCCACGTCCCGTATTTATTCTTCTGTGCATGCTATTTTCTAACCACAAGATAGCTGGAGGGTCCTCGGGATCCAGGGGACGTGCGAGGAGGCTGAAATTATTGGTTTCCCCATAATCCTGTAAGATTGGATTTCCCCAATAAGACTGGATCCCCTGTAGGATTGAATTTTCCTGAATTCTAGAGTCAAAAACAAAAAAATACCCTGTTATTGTCCTCTAGTATAGTAAGAGGAGTTACTGTTTAAAAATAAACCAGATATGTTAAACTGTTCAGTAGCTCCCCATTGCAGTAAAATAAACTCCTAACTTTCCCCCAGGTGCCCCGGATCCCCATAGTCTGGCCCCCCCTTCCCCCCTGCACAAACAACTCGCTTCCTTTGCTCAGTAATTTGCAAGACTGCCTTTTAGTCACGTGACACGTGTTTAATGAGCACCTACTGGGTCCCAGGTACTTTTATAGCCCCTTGAAGTATAGCTGTGAATGAACACACAAATAGTCCTCCCTTATGGAGCTTGCGTTTCAGCAGAAGAGTGGTGGTGTGACAGCGGAACAAGTAAACACGCAACATCACACCATGATGTGGACTACTAAAAAGGAAACTGGGACAGTGGATGGAGATGGAAAAGGGAGCTGTTTGCGGAGGGGTGGCCAAGGAGCTCTCTCTCTGGAGGGTGTTGGGTGAGGCACCGGGACAAAAGGACGGACAGCTCCAGGGAGCGGCGGCAGCAGGCGCAAAGGCCCTGGGGTTGGAGCAGGTAACGTTCGCACAAGGGCGAGAAGGCCCGCACAGCAAGTGAAGGGGAGACGCATGAAGGGGAAGGAGTGAGGATGGGGCAGAGGCTTTGGGTCACTCTGAGGGTGCCAGGAAGCCATGACGGTTCGGATCACAGGCACCTGAGGAGATGTTGGGGACGATCCAGGGAGGAACTTGAGTGGGGGCCCGAAGGGCCGGACAGAGGAGTGAGCGGGCACCCTCGTCATCGGGAGGGTAGTGGAGTGAGCCTGGGTGTTTGCCACCTCCCGCATTGCTCCCTGAATCCAGTGAGATGAGGGGCCCACGCCAGGCACTCAGGGCCCAGATGTAAAGGATGCGGAACTAGGAAAGCATGGCCCTCCCCCTCCCACCTCGCTCCCTGCTTGGGCCTTGGGAGTGGCCCCCAGAGTGTGAGCTGTCCTGACCCCTGCGTCTCCCTCCCCAGCCTCGCTTTCCCACCCTCAGAGCAGGAAGCCCCAGGCCCAGTGTGACTGCAGTTAGAGACAAGGCTCTCAGGAGGTCACCAAGGTCAAATGTGGTCACTGGGGGGACGTCCTGTAAGAAGAGGAAGTCTCCTTCTCTCTCATTCTGGAAACGCCATGGAAGGACGTAGCTGGCCCGCACCTTGACCTTGGACTTCCAGCTCCCAGATCTGTGAGAGGCGAATGTCTCACCAGCTGCCTGCTCCCCAGCATCCTGTACAGCAGCCGAGCGGACCCAGACAAGGGGGTCCCCAGCTGGACCTCACCACCAACAGGCTCAACGGAGCGCACCCCAGCTGTACAGATGGCGCTTTGTAAATTTCACAGGTGTACCATATTCCCTGCTACCAATCTGTGATGCATATAAAACACCACAAGAAAATGGAATCTCTTTTATGATTGAGAAAGAAAACTAAATAGAGGTCTTGTGATCTTCATCTGCCCCACTGGGTCCTCAGTAAAGAGTGGACAGATGAAGCTGGGCGTGGTGGCACAAGCCTATAATCCTGGAATTTGGGAGGCTGAGGCAGGAGGATCACTGTGAGTCCAAGGCCAGCCTGGGCTACATAGCCAGACCCTGTCTCAAAAAAAAAGGAGTGAATGGCTGGAAGGATGGATGGATGAATGAGCACAAAGGGAAGGGCTGCGCTCCCAGCCTCCCCAGGTCAGGGCTGCTGTGAACACATCTGGGGGCTGCTCAGGTGGGGGGCTGGCAAGCAGGCCCAGGTTAGGAGCGGCTTGATTACATCCCATTAAGCATATGGTCATGATTATAACGAGCACATGAGTTATGGCAAGTGACATGTGTTTCTTTAAAAAAAGAGGGAAAGAAAGAGAGGAGGAAGAGAAAAGAAACGCAGCAGGCCCAAAGCGCCCGCCAGGCTGAGGCTGCGGCCTGGAGCTCTTCTTTAACCCTGCGTCTCCTGGTGTGCAGGACACCGGCCCCGGAGGGTCCTGCCACTCTCTGAGAAGACAGGGAAAGAGTCAGCCCATCTGGACACCTCAGGACCTGGGCACAGCAGACACTGGGAGACAGGGGAGAGGAGGGAGAGAGGGAGGGAGGGAGGGAGGGAGAAGAAGAGGGAGGAAGAGAGGGCCTGGAGCTTTCATTCATTCATTGGCCAGCAGTCTCTGCGGCACACAGCCTGCTGTCACCGGTGACCCTGGGCAGGCTCAGGTACTCCGTTGTTCCCTCCTGTGTGGCCCTGGGTGAGTCCTTTTCCCTCTCTACTCTGGAAAGGAGGTGGCCCTCCATCTCTCCTGGCTCTGAGCGCAGGACGCTGCCTGTTCTGGGTGGGGAGGGGCACCCAGAAGTCAGCACCCAGGCTGAAGCCTGAAGGGCCCAAGCTGGCTGTCCGACCTCTCCTCTCACCCACTGGGCAGGGTAGGGATGGGCAGGATACGGGGACCTCAGGGACCAGGTCGGAGCCCTGAGAGAGCGAGACGGTGGCCACAGCACCACCCACCTTCATGAAGGCCCTGTCCGTGGCGCACCTGTCCCCAGGGGTTTGCCTATGTCACCCGGCAGGCTGGAGTAGTTGCCCTCACTCTACAGAGCAGGAACTGAGCGGCAGAGACAGTGACAGCTCCCCCAAGGTCACACACAGCGGAGGCAAGGCCAGGCTCAGGTTCTGTCCCCTCCCCATCCCCATCTCAGTCAGCGTGGGCTATACAAGGGACAGGCCGGCCTCAGGGCTCGGTGCTGGGATTACCAGCTGTCCTTTCCCATCGAGGCGCTAATTCTGCAGCAGGGGTCCCATCCGGGTCCTTATCTGACCCTGTCACCTCCCAGGGTCCCCACCTCCTAACACCATCGCCCAAGGGCCGGGGCTTTGCATGGGAACTGGGGTGGGGCACAGATGTCAGACACTGACGCCCACTACAGCCGACACCAAGGCCCCTTCCAGGCCCGCATCCGGCCCCACGATGGGACTCAGCAGAGGACGTGGGGTGCGACTTGATCTGAGCAAACCTTCAAGGAAATGACGCGAAGACCCCACAGGCCTCCCTCGGATGATCTGTCCAAAGGCTGCTACTTCCTGCGCCAGAGTCCCAGGCCAGCCGCATGCCCCCCAGAGCAGGCTGCCAGGTGGGGGTGGGAGAGGAAGTCGGGGAGGCTGCGGTATTCGGGGGTCCTGTCCTGAGTACTGGGCCGCCCCGCAGAGTGATGGCCGCAGAGGGGCCCACCGAGAGATAAATAAGAACAGTCGGCGTGAGCCGGGCTCATCTTAACACTAAGCAGAGGGGCCTGGGCCCGACTTGAAAGTCCGAGGCCGAGATGGATGGGCTGTGGCCCGGCGGGGGCGGTGGGCGCGGGCGATGAGCGATGGGGTGTCGGGGCTCCGGCCCCGCCAGCCGGAGAGGCCGCCCCCGGCCACCACTGGGACTTGTGCGGCCGCCGCCCGCCTGCGGTCCTGCTGGGGATTTATGGCTTCGTTAGAGGCTGGAGAGCAGCCGAGGGCCTGTGAGGGAGGGAAGGAGGGAGGGAAGGAGGGAGGGAGGTCACCCGCTGCCTCTGCTGGACGGGCTCATTCCGGCCGCCTCAACTTTACCCATGCAGGTCCCTGCCCGGAGCCCTGGTGGCCTTGGCCTTGGTCCTCCTGCTCTATCCCACAGCCTGGGGCTCCCTCTTGGTCTTTGCCAGTCTCTGCCACAGGCACTCCATGTTCATCCCCAAAGAGCCACAAGTTTGAGGTCCGTGGAGGCAGGGAGCCACTCTTCCACCCTGATACCTCCAGCTGTTACTCTGCAATGTTAACAAAGCTGTTCACTGAGGGCTTGCTGTGCGCCAGGGCACTGTGCTCCACATTTTAGTCCTTTGCTGTTTCTGGGTTTGCCCATTTTATAGACAGGAAAACTGAGGCTCAGAGAATCATGAGCCAGACCTAGAATCCACCTCCAGGCAGGAACCCCCAAAGCCCAGGTCTATATCCTGGCTAACGTTCTGAAGCCCTCAAGGATCCTTCTCTTTAGCAGAATAAAACCCTTGGCCAGCAGCCCGCCTGGGCTGTCCTTAGTAGGGATGCATCCCAAGGACACCGATGTCCTACCCACTGCTGTCACTTGGTGCAGGGCTGGAGTTCCTGGACATTTCTTCCTGTCCAGACCTGCGGCCCCACAGTCAGCGCGTCTGTCAGAAAGCAGCCCTCTCCCCGCCTCGGCCTCCGGGACGGGGCTGCCCTCCAGGTGGGGGCATGGGTGACGGCAGCAGGGCCGGAGCAGCACAAGCCGACTGTCTCTTTGCCCTCTGCGTCCCACGGCCTCGCTGCCGGCTGGGTCTCCGGGGGCCCAGCTGTTCCCAGCATCGACCCCGAGGATCAGCCAGCCCCCCACTCCTGGACGCCTGGGGAGGCTGATGCGTGTGTGTGCTTCTGCCGGGCAGGACGCCTGCTCGCGCTGCAGCCTACAGAGCGTTTCCGCCTCCGCCATTTCCGCCCGCATCGTGTCTCCTCCTGCTGTATGCAAGGCAGTGTGCGCTGAGCACCTACTATGTGCACGGCTCTAAGTGCTGCTCTAACTCAGCGATGAGACAGGCAAGACAGACACTAGAACTTGGGAGACCAAAGAGGTCTCAGGGTGAGAAGTCACGCCGCACACATCTCCACTCGGCGTCACCTGTCCCAAGTGCCCTGAGCCCTGTGTCTTAAGCGCCACCGGCTGGTCTCCGCTCCATCGCCTAGATTTCCCTTTCTAAGTAGCAGTAGGAAGATCCGGGTGAAGTTGTGTGTTGCTGGTTTGCCTTCTGCCTTCCCAGCAGAAGGTAAGCACCGTGACTCGGGGACACTGTGCCAGCCTGTGCTCAGTAAGTACTGGGCCAGTGAAGGAACGAGCAGTGTTCTGGGCAGAGCCCGGCATGTCAAGGACACCAGGGCGTCTCAGTCTCTGTCCCCGCAGAGGACAGTCAGGCGCCGCTCCTGAGGATGACCACCTCCCGGCTGGCCCAGGTGGCACCGAAGCGGCTCCGGATCCCTGGACGGAAGTCCTGGAGCTGCTGCGGGAGCTGGGACAGGTTAGGGCTGCGCCGACCCTGTTTCCTCCTCTGTAAAATGGGGGGACCGGAGCACCCACCTCGTGGGGTTCCCGCAAGGCCAGCCGGCCCTGGGCGAGGGCTTGGCAATTGCCGCCTGCTGAGCCCACACTGCTCTGTGACCTCAGACACGGGGCAGGTGGACGCGAACATCCTCCTCCGGCCTCAGTGTCCCATCTGCGTCCCTGCCCCGGCCGCCTGCAGGAATATTTCACACCTCCCCCAGCCCACATGTCCTGGAGTCGCAGGCCTGCTCCCTGCGTCCCTGCCCGGCCCGCCTCTGTCCTCGGCGCCCTGCAGGGCTGCTGTGCCCTGAGAAGCCCCCCGGATGCCAAGTGCCCCCGAACCCCGCCCCCCAGTTTCAGAGGTGGGTTCACAGTGCAGGGAGCATCTCAGAGACAGCGGGGTCCTCCGGCAGCAGCCCGGGGCGAGGGAAGGTGGGGTGGGGACGGCGCCAGGACAGAATTCGGGAGCAGAGGCGGCTCTGGATCCGCACCAGGGCGCGGTGACCCAGCTCACTCTGGCAGGCGGCCCCAAGCGAGTCATGGTGCTCCTTCCTGTCGGCTGCAGAATGTCCGCCGTGCACAGCGGGGCGGGTCCCAGTCATGGAGCCACGTGGTGTCTTCCTGTCCTTCTTACACGTGGGGTGGTCAGCCCCCCCGCAGGGTGGACACGATTGGAGGCCTGGTGTGCACAAAGCCTGGGGCCACCTGCCGACCCGGTGACCGCCGGGCCCCGTCGGTGTCTGTCCTCGCAGCCCCGCTGGCTGGCTGCCTCTTCATGTGTCCACATCCTGATTTTTTTTTAAGCAGGGTCTCGCTATGTAGTCCCGGTTGGTCCCAAACTCACTAGGTAGCTCAGGCTGGCCTCGAACCGGCAGTGATCCTCCTGCCTCAGCCTCCTAAGTGCTGGTGCTGCCCGCCACGCATGACGACCGGGCCAGGAAACTGAGCTCAGCCCGAGGACTTCCGCGGAGCGAGTTTAATACGGGAGTTTGGCAGGCGCTGGAACTGCCGCGGGGCCCGGGGACAAAAGGCGGGGGCTCCGGAACTGCAGTCAGGGACAGTGCTGCCTCAGGAGCCCGAACCACGAGGCGCCCCAGCCGCAGCCCGGGCTGCCACCAAAGCGGAGGGGCGGGCGGGGGCGGGAGTGCTGCTTGGCTGGGCCCAGGCTGGCAGGAAGCGACAGGCAGAGGGTCAGGGAGCTGGGCAAGAGCGGCCCTGAGGCCGGGCGTGCCGCACGCCTGTGACCCCAGCACTCAGTGAGGCTGAGGCAGGAGGATCAATGAGATTTCGAGGCCAGCCCGGGCTACATGGCGAGACCCTGTCTCAAAAAACAAAAAGTAAAGAGTGGGGTTCAACGTATGTATTCATCTGCGGTGCATGTGGGGCACACGCTGGGCAGGTGCCCTCCTACAAGGGCTGGGACGGCTGAGGGCTGGGATTCGGGGTCTCTCTCTCACTGACTCCCACATCCCTGCCGGGCAGGCACAGCGAGCCGGCTGACCCTCCCCAGCTTGGGCGCGGGAGGGCGGAAGCCAGAGGACGCAGCCCCAGCCGCGCGACCTCCGGAGCCCCCCATCTCTGCCCCGGCCCCGCGGGGAGCCGGCGCTGCCTTCCCGCCTGTCAGTCAAACTCCACCGCTTGGAAGTTCAAGCGTGGCCAAAAGGAAGCAGATTTCAAAACACACCTCTGCGTGCCCCGCGCCTCCTCCGCCCTCCGCTCCCCTCGCTGCTGAGCCGGCTCCCTGGGGCCTGTCCCAGGCAGAGCTGGGGCAGCTGGCCCTGCGGAGGGAGGGGAGGTGCGGGCCAGCACTCGGCTCACCTGGGGCCGCGGCCGTCTCTTCTCCAGTGCGGGGCCTGGGCGACAGCAAGAGGGCCTGAGCCCTGGAGGTCAGCGAGGCTGGGACCTGCCTTCTGCCTTCGCCACACTTGCTAGGGTTTTTTTTTTGTTTTTAACAGAGTCTCACTATGTGGTCCAGGCTGGCCTCAAACTCACGGTGATCCTCCTGCCTCGGCCTCCTGAGTGCTGGGATTACAGGCTTGCACCACCATGCCTGGGGCCACACTTGCTATTGTCATTACTCCATCCCTGTACTAGCATAAACCTTGGCTTCTATAAGACTCTGTAAGTAGTTGTTGAATGAATGAATAAATGCATAAATGATTCCCACAAGAAGAAAGTGGCCCATCTTGGGCTCTGAAGGCGAAGGGGTTGAAAGGGGTGACAGGCAGACAGAGAGGGGCCTCACTTGTCGCTTTGTACCTGGGTGACACTGGATAAACCAGTCGCCTTTTCCGGACTCCGTTTTCCCCACCTGTAAAATGGGGAGACTTTTTCCTCCCCAGCTGCGGTGGGGCCTGAACTGGGCGAGGTCCTGAAAATGACTCCAGCATGGCCCCTGGGGACAGGAAAATGGCTTCAGAGACAGAGGGGACCTCCGGAGAGTGGGGCTGGAGGCAGGCAAGGCCAAGGACGCTAAGCAGCGGCCACCCCTGCTGGTCACGCTTGGGGAGCTGGTGGAAACGCAGCAGTCCTGGCTTCGGAGGCCGAGGCTGGAGCGTGGTCCCCGCGGTGGGCACCCAGAGGCCCTCCGGAAGCCCCAGCCCGAGACAGTGCGTGCTGCACGGCCGAGCAGAGCGGGCTGAGTGTGAGTCCCACATCCATGATGTCTTTACAGTCAGTCCCTGAGCTAGAAAGCAGTCTCGCGGGACGGGGTCTGGGCAGGCGGCCTGGAGGGGTGGGGTCCCGCCTCTCTGAGCTCAGACTCCAAAGCCACCCTGCCGAAGGGCGAGGTCCCCGCCTCCCTGGTGGCTGATCTCCTGCCCCCTGAAAAGGACTCCCCAAGGCTACACAGAGCGATGGGTCTTGTTATGTATCCCAGGCTGGTCTGGTCTCGAACTCACTGTGATCCTCCTGCCTCAGCCTCCATGTGGGATTACTACCAGGAGTGAGTCTAGAAAGGGGAATGCGGGTCTCCCTCGGGATTCCTCAAGCCTTCCTGGCTGGGAAGGAAGAACAGTCAGGGGCAGAAGCCGGGACCCTGGCTTCACCGCCGGGCTCTGTTCAGCCACTGTGCTCCTCAGGGGAGCGGCTGGCCCTCTCTGAGCCTCGCAGAATGGGTTCGATGCCTCCCTCCCCCCGTGAACCCCCCAGGACTTCAGCTCCAGTTTCATCAAGTGAATGTTCCCCTAAAATACGACAGCATCCCGACCTTGGCCCCAGCAGCCCCTCTGTGCCGAGTGCAGGGGCAGGAGGCCAGCCAGACCTGATCGCCAAACTGCTGGCTGCCCAGGAACAGTATTCCATCTCTTCATGCCTCAGTTTCCCAAGTTGGATAATGAACGTGGCCCTCCAGGCCACAGAGGGTTGGGTGGTTGCTCCCCGGGTCCCCAAGTCTCCAGGGGCAGGGTGTCCCCCACCCCATCCTCAGATGGTCCCGGGGCAGAGGCAGATAATTCAAGCAATTGGAAGAAGGAGAGGGAGGAGGATGTGGTTTGACTTCAGGCCTGTCCACAGAAGGGGAAACACTCAGGGTCAAGTCCAGCATCACTCAGGGCCAGCTCAGAGCGGTGCCAGGGCAGGGGCTCCACGTGGTAAAGACTGGCCCGACGAGGGAGGCGGCGCCGAGCTCTGCCCTCACCCACCGCGAGGTCGTGGCTGTGGGTCCGCTTAGAGCTAGGCTTCCCTAGGCTCGAGGTGGCCCTTGGCCCCACCTCCCAGCCTCCTTCCAGCCCCCGCCTCCGGCCTCCGATTGGCAAAGGTGCGGTGAAGCCCACAGCTCAAGGCCCCAGGCTCCAGGAGAAAGGTGTCTTTCACCTCCTGCTCTGTCTTCCGGGTCCCCAGGGGCACCTGCTTCCTCTACTGCCACCCCCGGGCCTGGGCTCCTGCTCACAGAGGAGACAGCCCACCGGCCACCTTCACCCACCGTCCTTCTCCCCAGGGTGCCCGGTGCTCCTGGGGCTGGAAGTGGAGCTCCAGGTCTCCCTGGAACTCTGTCCTCGAGCCAGCACCCCCCCGGGAAGGTGCACCCAGTTCCTGTCCCCTGCAGGCCACTGTGCTCAGGGGAGACGGCACCATCAAAAGGAAGTCACCGGACTGGGGTGAAGCTCAGCGCGAGGTCCAGTTCCATCCCCAGCATTGCAAACAACAAACAATAAATGTCCTCCGTCCCCATCTTCAGCACAGCCTGGCACCCGAACCACCCCTCCCCAAGCATCCTCTGATGGATGGCAGGCGAGAATGCTCCTCTCACGGATGAGACAGAGTCTGAAGTGGCCATCTTGACCTGCCCTCCTGGCCTCAGTTTCCCCATCTGTCAGATGGGGGCCTGATCTCTGTCCCTCCAACAGCCGAGGTCATTCCTGCCCTGATCTTCGCCTGTCCACCCGCTACCTACATAACCCCGCTTAGTGACTATTATTCTTTCAATAGACATACTCTTTTTCAAATTAAGTACATTTATTTTAAGAGAAAGTTTTATATCATGCCTGCAAATGAAAAAAAACTCAGTATCTTTGCCATATTAAATAAAAGGTGACCAGAAAAATAAATAAAATGAAAAATAATGTTATTAAGGTCCCTGGAACCACGAGGCTGTGTCTGGTGCCCTGTTCCCTCCGCAGTTCCTTCACCTGACAAAGGCCCCCTGAGCTCCGAGCCTCAGTTTCCCCATCCACCGAAGTGGCAGGGGGCAGCCCAGCCCCATGTTCCCAGAGTTTACGGCCCGCAGGAGATGGGGATGGCACACAGGCAAGCCATGGCCTCAGGAGCCGTGACAGGAGGGTGGGGTGGGGCCTCCGTGGTGTCCTCAAGGGCTGGTGTGTGACGCTCTGGGGGGAGACACTCTAGAGGTGCAAAGGTCCTGGGTCAGCTGCGGATCCGGCTCGAGGGGCCCAGAGAGAAGGCCAGTGCAGCAGGGCCCTGGTGAGCGAGCGGAAGGAGTGGGTGACCAGGGACGAGGCACTCAGGGCCAGCGGGGAGCGAGGGGTGGCCGTGGGCAGCCCGTCCGCACCCCGAGGCAGGATGGCATCGTCCTCATCGACGGACAGCTTTGAGTCCTGGTGGGGTGGACTTCGGGACAGGCGGAGGGGCCCGTCTGGGTGTCCGGGGGAGACGGCCAGGTGCCCGGTGCCAGGCGCAGATGGAGGGCCGGCTGGGGCATGTTTGCAGGGAGGGTGACGGGGTTTGGTGGCTGCGTGCGAGGAAACCTGAGCGCCCCGCGGGTCCTCCCGCGCCCAGGCGCAGACGGCTCCGAGCCGCAGGAGCGCAGGTAATTCCCAAAGTGGCCACCAGGTGGCAGAGTCCCGGGAGTCCAGACGGGGCGCTTGCGCAGTGCTCAGCCCGGCCTCCCGCAGAGGAAGGCCGGGAGGGCTCTTAGTCCTCGGAGTGCCTGGCTGGGGAGCTCGTCCTTTTATTCCCACTCGGGGAGAGAGTGTGGGAGGCGGGGACTCTGCAAAAGCCCTTGGCCTTCCCAGGCTAGTACAAGAGTGGACTGAAAACAAAGTATGCCCTGCGCGGCGATGCACGCCTGTCATCCCAGCATTCTGGGAGGCTGAGGCAGAAGGATTGCCTGGGCAATTTAGCGATGTAGTGAGATCCTGTCTCAAAATTTAAATAAATAAGCCAATAAATAGGGCTGGGGTATTGGTCAGTGTGAAGGCCGTAGGTTTGGTCAACCCCCCTCCCCCCACAAAAAAGACAAGACAAACCAGGCTTGGTGACGTGCACCTGTGTTCCCAGCTACTCAGGAGGCTGAGGCAGGAGGACTGCAGGTTCAAGGATAGCGCGGGGAACTTGAAAACACTGTCTCAAAGAAACAAAACAAACCAAGAAAGGAAATCAAGCTCAGTGGTCAACGTCTTGATACTGCGGGTCGCCCCCACCCGTCCCCTTTGCAGGTGAGGAAACCGACGCTCAGAGGGGCGAAGAGCCTCTCCTGGGGTCCCCACCTGGGACTACAGCCCAAGCCTTGAGCCTGCGAGACCCTCAGTCCCGGGCAGCCGGGTCTGCAGCGCCCGGCCGGCGCCAGAGCGCGGGCGCCACCTGGTGGAGGCCGCGAGCGTCAGGCTGTCAGGTCCCGGGCGGGATCCGAGAGAGCTGACGGACAGGTCAGTGTCCTCCGCAGACCCGCGGCCGGCCGGGTCCTCGGCGCTCCCCCAGGCAACTCATGTAACCTTCGCAGGAACTCCATCATCGGTTCGGTTTCGCGGATGAAATGAATGACCAGAGAAGGTGAGCGGCCTGGCCAGGCTCGCACAGCTCAAGGGATGCGCTCGGGACTGGGAGGCAGCACGCGGCTGGCTCTGGACCCCCGCTGGACGCACCCCTTCCAACCCTCCCACGGCCACTTCTCGTACAGATCTGGGGACAGCGTTGCTGGCCGAGGGAGCAGCCCGTGCAAAGGGCCTGGGGTGCGAAGGTGCGTGGGACAGCAAGCCAGGTGTGTTGGCGCACGCCTGTAATCCCAGCGCTCAAGAGGCTGAAGCAGGAGGATCACCATGAGTTCGAGACCAAACTGGGATATTCAGTGAGTTCAAAGCCAGCCCGGGCTACATAGCGAGACCCTGTCTCAAAAATAAATAAACTAAAATTACAATTAAAAAACGGAGAGTCCTCAGATCCTTGAGGCCCGCAGGCAGCCAGGAACTCAGGACACCCACCTGGCCTTTCCTCTCCTCTCTCTTCCGCTTCTCTTGTTTGGCTGCACTGAGCCCTGCAGACACCAGAGGGCGGTAAGCGCTCATTTTGACATGAAGCGAAATTTTCTCCTCTGTTCTGTCCCCTCTCGCTCTCCACTCCTGCTGGGAAAGCGGTTGGGACACAGCTAACCTTAGAGCCGTAGGAGGCACCCCGCGGCTTTCCTGGGGCGTGGTGTCCACCGCGCCGCCCCGGCCTGCATGGCCCCGAAGCTTCTCCTAGTGCCCGCAGCATGAAGCTTGTCCGACCCCGTCTGCAGATCCCTAGTCGCAGGCAGCTCATGGAAGCGACGGAAGGAGGCTGGGGGATAATACGGAGCAGTGGGGACTGTGGCCAGCTGGAGCGGCAGCTATGACTCAGATCCAGCCAGCTGCTCCACCGTCCGCACACGCATCCAGATGTTTGCACGTTCCTGCGTTTCAACAGGCGCCACCACACAAATGTTAACATGAAATTTCCCGATTTTTAATTGCTGATAAAACACAGCTCACCTTTCTGAACCTGGGCATCCGCAACTATTCAAAGGGAACCGTGTCTGTGTCTAATTTTCAGACAGTCTTGCTGAATTGCCCAGGCTCGCCTTGAACTTGGAATCCTCCTGCCTCTGCCTCCTGCATAGCTGGGATTACAGGCCTGCACCACCATACTTGGTTTAAACTGAATGTTCTAAATGATTATGTTTTTAAAAAATTTGGTTTTCTGTATGGTTCATAATGTACAAAATGACTAATAAAAGAGTGTCTACATTTCAACTACAAATCATTAAATTAACATACATTGGAGTGTATAGCTCATGATTCTTTGGGGTGCCCAAGCCCCACCATGGGGTTGAGCCGATGCCCGGAAGGGAAAAGAACAAGTGTGACAGGAGATTACAGGGAGGGAGACATCATTTAACAGTTTTGAGCAGTGACCCAAGTGCAGAAGTTGTGAAATAAATAAATAAGCTTCATAACGTGTAAAACGCTGCATGACTGTGTGGTGGTTAGTTGTGACTGTCAACTTGAACAATTCGAGAGATGCCAAGGGGGTCAGTAAAGCACACTCTAGGTGTGGCTGGGAGGTCACAGGGTGCAGCCTTGGGGACGACGTCTGGTCCCTGACCCTTCCTCTCGGGCTTCTCCCGTCTCTCTGCTTCCTGGCTGCCATGGGGTGAGCAGGCCCTTCTGCCACGACTTCCTGCCTTGGTGCTGCCAGCTATGGACTGAACTGTCTGAAACCACAAGCCCAAATTAACCTCTCCTCCTTCCAAGTTGTCTATCTCAAATATTCATCCCAGTGACAAGGGAGTGACTAATACAGACGGCCAGTTTTCAGATTAGTTCTCTATCCTCAGATGAGTCATTTCGCTGACGCCTGACGCTGGGAAACAGCTTACGCATCAATGATGGTGGCTGTTACTATTGTCTTTACTCTGCGATGTGACCCCGACGCTGCCTGCCGTGCCTGGAGCCCCTGAGGCCAGGCCGCAGGGTGAGATGCAGGCCTCAGAGGCAGCAAGGGCAGGGCGGGTTGGAGTGGAGTTCTCGCAAAGTGACAGCTGTCACGGCCTTAGAGCTCAGAGCCCCACGGAGTCCTCTAGCCAAGAAATACAGGTCGGCAGCTGCGCTGTGGGGAGGGCCGGGATGGCACGGAGTCAGCTCTGCCACTCCGGCAGGAACTGCCAGGACCTGTGTGGGTTGGGGGTTGAGTGCTTAGAAGCCGGGTCCCTGGGCGCCGCCCAGTTTGCGCTGCCCCTTGAGGCTCTGCTCCTGCCACCGAAAATTGGGTCAACTATCAGCGACCATCGCTCTGTACCATGTGTGACCTCAGGCAGCCGACTCCTGTCCTCAGTGCCTCCGTCTGCGACTGGGGACAAAAACAGCATGGGCCTTATCGGCCGTCCCCAGGAGGGAGGGAGTACGATTTAAGGTTAATACTTCAAAGAATGTTCCCGGGGACACTGATGAACACCTGCAATCCCAGCCTCGGGAGACTGAGGCAGGAGGATTGCCTTGAGCTGGAGGCCAGCCTGGGCTACATATTGAGTTCAAGGCCAGCTTGACCCACAGGGCAAGACTCAGTCCCAAAACACCCAAAAAAGAAACAGTGCCAATTAATGGGAGGGAGGTGCAAGTTCTGTTCTCAGAATCGAAGAAATATCTTTTTCGCTTTAAAGCAACTTAAATGCAGACTCCTAGCTCCCATCGGGGGAAATTCTCCAGTCACTGCAGATTCCAGTTTCCAAAGTCATCCATGTTGTCTCCCGCTCCGCAGACTGCTCCAGAGCCCCACGGTGCCCCCTCAGGAGAGGCTGGGCCACCTGCCTAGAGGCAGGCTTGGTCACCTCCAGCGAGGCGCAGCGGGGACAGGGCACACCCTCGGCGGGCTGGAGCCTGGCTGCAGACCAGCTGGGCAGAGAATCCCAGGTTTTCTGCAACCCATAGCATGATGGAGAGCAGGTGTGGGTGCCGGGTGGCTCCTCCCTTGTGAGGGAGTTATGCTGCCTGATTTCCAAGCTAGGTCACAAGATGACTTGTGCTTTGGCCTCTGTGTGCTCTGAAGCCCGGCAGCCTTGCCAGGAGGGTGTCCCAGCCTCCCTCAGGAGGCCACCCGGAGAGGACGGGAGTCCTGTGTCCCCAGTGCCAGCCGAGCTCTGGGGTTCACAGCTTGCTACCCTCACGAGTGCATAGCTCCAAGAGGGACCCAGTGAGCCAGCTGCCAACTCGCGGAGCACAGACCAGAAATTCCCACTGCCAAGACCACCCCGAGCTGCACACTTGGGGGCTAAATAAATGCAGCATGGTTTGTGACACAGCTGCCATGGTTTGGATATGGTTTGAGTGTGACCCCAAGGGTTCTTGTGTTGAAATCTAATCCCTGCTGTGATGTATTAAGAGGGTGGAAATTTAACCCAACTGTGGTGCTAAGAGGTGGGGCTTCAGGGAGAAGAGTAGGATAAACTCAGGAGGGTGGAGCCCCCACGATTCAATCCTGGTAGTTTTATAAGAGGGAGGAAGTGGGTGTGGTGGTGCACACCTGAGATCCCAGCACACAAGAGGCTGAGGCAAGAGGATCCCTGAAAATCTGAGACCAGACTGGGCAGCCCAGCCTGGACTACATAGCGAGACCCTGTCTCAAAAAACAAACAAACAACAAAACAGTTAAAGCTACTGTAAGAAGAGGGAGGGACAGCAGAAGGGAAATGCACATGTACATTCCCTGTCATTTGCTATGTGATCTCCTGTGTGGCCTTGGGGTCCTGCCAACAAGTAGCATTAGATCCGAGCCTCAACCTTGGACCTTCAGAACTAGGAGCCAAAATAAATCTCTTTTCTTTGTAAAGTTACCCTCCCCGGAGAGTCTGTGATAGCAATGCATGGTGGACAAGTACAACAGCAACAGGAAACATGTACCCTACTTGTCCCCCGTCCTCTACCATCCCAGAGTTGTACAGAACTCTTGGGGCCTTTGCCAGGTCCAGACACCAACAAGAACCTGCCAGTCTGGATCCTGCCAAGGGGGCCTGCAGGTCTCCTGCTGTGCGGCGCGGTGGGGTGAGGGTCCTCCGAGAGGCTGGGAACCCACAGCTGACCCGCTTGGAGTCTCGCCACCCCCCACCTCCACATGCGCCCTGTGACATCGCCTGTCGGGCCTTCCTAGAGTGACTCTTCCCACCTCCTCCCCTCTCTGGAGCCCCTGGCTTCCCCTCTGCAGGAAGTTGAAGAATGCCACAATGCATAGAGTCTCTCCTTAGAAGTGTCTCTGCTCTCTGCCCGGCAAGACGCCCAAGGTAGCTTGTGACACATCTTCTGCTGGAGGAGCAGAAGGGGGACAACGTGGGGAGAGCCACACAGTTTGTCCAGTGAATGACTCAGACAGGCATCTGCCCCACGGCTGTCCCCTGAGGTTCCAGGCATAGTGACAGGCGCTGGGCAGACAAGGCCAAAGGGCAGGGCCGCCTAGAGACCCAAGCAAGAAGGCATGCGGACAGGTTGAGTCC
Source organism: Hystrix cristata (assembly GCA_004026905.1). Classification (NCBI taxonomy): domain Eukaryota; kingdom Metazoa; phylum Chordata; class Mammalia; order Rodentia; family Hystricidae; genus Hystrix; species Hystrix cristata. The sequence goes on along the minus strand of PVJO010001240.1, from coordinate 79,537 downwards.
TAGGCCGCTGTGACAGGGCGGAGACGGAGATGGGATGAAAGCAGAGCGGGTGGGCTGAGGGCTGGTCGGGCTGACCCTGCACTACCGCGGTCCTGTGCAGAATTCCAAGAGTCTGGGAATTCTCAAATCAAGTCCAGGAAGGAGAATAACATTTTGTTTTCTAGTCTGATAAAAATACAAACATAGGGGATGAGGGGCTCGGTTTGCATTCCCGACTTGGACTTTCCAGGTCTGATTCTGTGACAGTGCCCCCCGCCGGGAGCCTCTCGGGGACACTGGGGTGGGGTATGGGAGGGAGGCCGGAAGCTGCCTGCAGACTGGCTCCCGTCCCCACAGCTGTCTCCATCTCTAATTAGGAGTGGCAGAGCCAGGAAGGGGCAGCAGATGCGACCCAAGTAAGGAAACGGTTGGGGGGTGCCCATGGGATCCAGCTGTTTGCAAACTGCAAGTCAGTGTCACAAACAGCCTCAGCCCGGGAGGAGAGAATGTGGAGCATCGTGAGAGAGGGCATTTTATGACCATTTTGCAGGCCTGGAGGGTGAGGAGCCAGAAGCCAGCCCCAGATAGAAGGGCACGGTGGTTCTTAAGTGTGGTCCCAGACCAGGCAGCAGCATCCACTTCCTAGGTGAGCTGGCTCGGACCTTGGTCCTTGTGCAACAGACGCTGCCCCTCTGTGGGAGGGACAACCTAGGAGCACATTGCTGGGTGGAAACGATTCCTCAGCCCCACTTGCATGACTTGGCGTGAAAATTCTATAAAACAGACTTTTTACTGGAAAGAAAACATTCCTTGAGCATGCAGTGTCCGAAGAGCATGCCAAAGACTCCAACGAACACCATCACTCCTTCATCTCCAACTTCATCTCTAACAGCCACTGCAGTGATATCTTCTTATTCCCCTTTAAGGGCTCATTCCGGACAGGATAAGTACCCCTGGGTTACAAGGCCACCAGAAGGCTACCTAAGTCTGGGTGACTCTCAGACTTCACCACTGGTTTTCAGATTCCAATCTGAAGGATCACAAGTTTGAGCCTAGCCTGGGCAACATAGTATCAAAATAAAAACGGGCTGGGGATGGAGCTTAGTGTGAAGACCCTGGGTTTAAGCCCCAGTACCAGTCTCTCATCCGGTAGGTCTGGGATCCGGAGAAGTGTGCATGCCTAATGAGTTCCCAGATAAATGAGGACAATTTGCACCCAGGGGCACGCTCTGAGAGCCGCTGTGCTGGGCGGGTCTGGCTTCCTGCCCTTCTGCGCCCATGTGAAGCAGGCCCAGTCACAGCTCTTCCCACAAGGACTGGCTGCGGGATGCTGGGGAGATAATGGGGTGAAAGAGCTTTGTCAGCTGCCGTGCAGGCTACGGCCCTGGTCATCTGCCAGCTACCCTGCCCGAGGCCAGTCCATTGGGGTCTGTTGCTGCAGAGTTGGGGCCCAGTCGTTGGGAGATCTTCTGCAGCCCCCTAATTCTGGGCCACTGTTCTGCTCAAAGGAAAGGGCCAGATGGCGCCCTCCCCTCCCAGCCCTCCTCCCTCGCCGCGGGCAGGCTCCCCCGTGGTGGCTGGCTCGGGCCACTTGTCCAGGGGCCAGCCCGGGCAGGCCGGGCAGCATCAAGCCTGTGATTCAGGGCTTGGGCCTGATGTCGTCACCACGCCTCCAGCGTTGGACTCCTAGCCCACGACAGCTGCCACTCTGAGCCTTAGGTTGCACATCAATAAAACAGGGGCCACTTGAGTGTCCCAGGAGGGTGGAAACTCAAGGGTCAGTACTTTTACAGCCTTGGCCCAGAGCCCGGCCCGGGGCCATGCATGGTAGCTGTCAGTATTTTCAGAAAGAGCCAGGGCCCGGCCGTCCCTTCCTGATCTAGGCCCGGACTTGGAACGCAACCCGCTCTCACGCTGATCCCGGATGCGCCCGCCCTGGAATGCGGCGCGGGCTGGCCTGCAGGCTTGAGCTGCAGGTGTGCCAGGCCGGGGGAGGGGGGCAGGGGTGGCCCCAACAGGGCGGGGAGGAGGCTGGACCACGCGAAGGCCCCGGAGCCAGGAAGCTGCCTGGGAAGGGTGAGGGAGGCCTGTGGGGGCGGGACCGTTGTTAGGGCTGTGCGTGGGCAGGGAGCAGGGACGCGACGCAGGACAGAGTACAGGGCGGCCGGGAGGCCATGCGGGGGCGTGGCCTCAGGGGCGTGGCTACGGGCGGGGCGGGGCGGCCTACGTTGTCGGAGCGAAGCTGCCTCCAATGGGGCGCGGGGGCGTGTCGGGGGCGGGGCCCTCGGTGGGCGGGGCCCTGCCGCGGCCGTTGCCTTCCCCGACGGCCTTCAGACCGACCGCCGAGTGACCCGAGCCGAGGGGTGCGCAGTTAGTCTGCGGCGCGAGCGGGCGACGCCGGGTTTGCTTGCAGCGCGGAGCAAAAACCAGAGCGAGCAGGTGAGAAAGGGGGCCAGGAGAGGCCGGCTGCAGCTCCAGAAGCGAAGTTAGTTTCCGCCTCCACTTCCGCGGCAGACTAGGGTAGCTTTGTTTCTTGCAACAAGTGACAGATGAGGACAGCTGGTGGGTGGGACGGAGCATCGGCCTCCGAATCCCGATGGCTCCGCTTCTCCCGCCCCGCCGTGCACCAGCCGCGTGGCCCGGCTCGCCGCTGGCCCTGGGCCTCTCGGCTTCCTGGAGGAGGGTGAGCCTGGAAGGTGAGCGCTGGCCGCCTAGAGGGACGCAGTGGAGCCACCGCTGCCATCGCGCCGCCCGAGTTCCTCTCCCAGCAAAGGAGAGCCCAGCAAAGCTACTACTTCAAAGATCACACTGGGTCCTAGGGTGGACTCGAACCCGTGAGCCCCGGGGAGGGGATCCCGATGCTGGGAGCTTGCATTCTTTCTCGCCTCCTCCCACGTCCTGGCAGCACCCCGAGCGGCCCCTGGGACTTCGGTGGAAACTCAGCGGGGCTTTTCCAGATAGCTGCTGAGGGGCCCCGAAGGGACAGGAAGGAGCAGTTCTCATGGGGCAAATGGGGAGCAGAAGGGAAACCCCCACCGAACTTGGGCTCTGAGTCAAGTTCAGGCCCTGGGCTCCTGTGACAGCCCTAGGGTTAGCGCTGGGGGCTGAAGAGTCTGTCCCTGCTAGAGGTGGCTGCCTTGTTCCCAGCCAACCGCAGCTGGGATCCTAGGTCTGTGGTCAAGGACTTGGACTTTGGGACCAAATTGACTTGGGTCCCACCCCTCCCCCTCTAACCTTAGTTTCCTCATCTGTAATGACAGAACCTGACATTGTAGCAACAGATGAATGTATAAAGCGTGCACAGTGCCTAGCAAGGTGCCAACAGGTCCTCATGTAACAGCTGTTCTGGTGCGGATGGGAGTCTGGCTTCCTCCTGGAGAAGGAGGGGGTGTGTGTGTGTGTGTGTGTGTGTGTGTGTGTGGAGGGCTGGTGGCTGGCTGCAGTCCCTTCCTGACCTTGTGAGGGCCAGAGATTGCCAGCTGCCGCCAACATCCAACATCGCTCTGTTCATTTGGGGTTTAGGGAGTGTCTCCCAAACCAAAGACTGGCTGAATTTGTGTAAAGTTGCTTGAAGTTGAGTTTTCCATGAAATAAGCCGAAATCCGCTTACTGATCACCTGCTAGACAGGAGACAGAGCTGGGGGCATGGAGGTGGACCAGATAGAATGCCTCTGCTCGCATCCCGAGCTGCTCAGTGAGGGCTCCCCTATCCTCACCATATCCCTGTGGGGGCAGGTCACTCACATGCAGGGCTGTGGGCCAGATCAGCTCTCGAGGGTCTGTACTGCCCAGGTGTTTGGAGTCCGTGCTTCCACTGCATGCTCGACTTGGGGTACAGGTGAGGGGCAGTGTGGGAACCTTGTGCCCGTCTGAGCGGGGTTGGGCACAAGGGACGCTGAGGTGCCGTTTGCCCCCTGTGTGATCTGGGGAGTTGAGCTGCACACTGGAGCCAGCTGGGAAGGACCGCGGGACAGTCTGATTGAAGGCTGTGCCACATGACGGAGATCAGAGACGGGGTGTGTGTGATGTACGGGGCGGGCGTTCGGAAGAGGTGAGACACTTGCGAAACCAGGACGGGGGTGAGGGGTGAGACCTGAGCAGAACTTTCTGCCGGGGATCCCCAATCCTGGCTGGGCTTGATCGGTGTGGAGTGTGGTGTTCCCTGTCCGAGGCTTTCAGGGGCATTAGATGGGGGTTGGGATAGTGGGAGGCGGAGGGCTTAGTAGATGGTGCCCCTGTGTGGGGGGTGTGCGTTGCTAACTGTGCCCGGTAAGCATCTAATGGGAGCCCTCCACCAACTCTGTCCCCCACCCCCGTGATGAAGGACAGAAAGGCCCACACCTGCACCCTCAGGCTGCATACCATCTGGGGACCACTCCGACTAGGACACCGGGACTCGCACACAAGACAGGAGACGGAGGGCTAAAGGGATCTCCTGGGCCTTCAGGGCTGCAGTGTTTGGGCAGCTGGAACGAAGGCAGATGCCTCGGCAGAGGGAAGGAGGTGGCCTGTTCTGGGGTTTCTCAGGAAACTCTTAGGTCATTCAGTCTGGTTACAGCCCGGGACTGCAGGGGAGGCAAAGTGGGTGGGATCAGCTCATGGAGGGCCTTGAATGCCAAGGTGAGAAGTTTGCATTTGAGTTGCAGAAAATGGGAGTCACTGAAGGTGTTGAAGCAGGGGCGTGGCAAGCAGACTGGGGCTCTAAGAGAGGCAGGCAGTGCCAGATGTGTGGGGGTGGGGATCCAGCAGTCAAGGGATAAGAGCCAACAGCTGTGTGATGGGCAGGAGGGGTCTGCACAGCTGGGATGAAGGAGGAGGCTCTGCCATGGGCACAGAAGGGTGGTATCAGAGGGGAGGAGTATCCCAGCCAGGCAGGGGGCTGATTATAGCATCAACCGGGCAGCCGGCACGGCACACGTTTCCCACCACGCCGGGCTTAGTTCCCTTGGGCTCCTCTGGAGTTCTGCTCTCTGGGCTCAGACCTTAGAGGAGGAAACTGCTACTAGCTGTCCCCTCCATCCACCCAGGGGGCCCCAAAGACTAGATAGCCCCTCCTGACACCCGGCCAGGAGGTCCCAGGCCCTGCGTGTGACTTCAGGTTTGGAGCCCTGGGCCTGGCTGGTGCTGGGGCCTGGCTCCTGCTCCAAACCGTTGTACCCACTTCCTCTGCCCCACGGGAAGCTCAGCCCTGAGCTGGCTCTGAGAGGCGGGAGGGGTGGGAGACAGTTTGATCTCGGCAGGAAAAGCCCCGTCCACCGGATTCTCCTCCTCCAGGCCAGTTCTGAGGGCTGGAGGGAAGCCCAGAGGTGAACAGGGGCCCACCGTGCTGCAGCGTGCTGCAGGGTGCGCTGCGTCCCCCTACCCGCACCCCGCTGCTGCCTGAGAAGCCAGTGCCCTTGCCGCAGGGCCCCACTGATGTCCCTCAGGCAGCTTGCTCCTGACTCACCCCTGGGATTCCCCTGCCCGGTGGCTTCCTGTCAGCAGCTGATTCACTCCGAGCTGACAGAGGAGCAGCTGAGGGGCAAAGAGGCCTGTGTTCTGGTCTTGGAGTTGGTTCTACTCTGCTGTTTGTATACTTTGTGACACAGAAAAGTCCCTTCTCCTCGCTGAGCTGCCCTGCCCTGCCAATGCCCCATTCTTTACGTGGCTTTCAGGGGATTCTAGGACCAGGATCTGTCATCGTGACACTGGACGCATGTGTGACCACAGGCCTGTGCGCAATCGTGCACACACGCACACATCACAGCCTCCAGGCATCAGGGCAGGGCAGCTGTGTGCTGATAAGCAGTGCTGCCCTGTTGTGCCCCTCCTGAGGCACCATGGTGCCACCCGCCAGCATGGTAGCACAGTGCTGCGCTGGAGCCAGAGTTCTTGGCTCTGCCTGGTCCTAACTCTGTGACTCTTTCTTTTCTTTTTTTATTTGTTTGCTTGGACACAGAGTCTCACCATGTAGGCTGGCTTTGAACTCACTGTGTAGCCCAGGCTGGCCTCAGACTCACAGTGGTCCTTCTGCCTCAGCCTCCCATGTGCTGGGATTAAAGGTACACATCACTATGCCCAGCTCTGTGAGCCTCAGTTTGCAAATCCGTAAATTGATGATGATAACAGTAAAGACCTTGCAGAGGGTCCTAAGGATACAATAAAAAAAAGTGCATGTGAAATCTAGCGCTCCTGTTCGCGGCTCACATTAAATGTCAGATAATGAGCGCTGATGTCACTTTCTGGGACCAGACTCTGGCTCAGGTCCTCAGTGTCCAGGCCCTCTGTACCCCTCCAGCATCCACATGTGCGTCTCCAGGACCGTAGTCATTTCCAGCTCTGTGACACTGCCCGCTCTTCCTGGGTGACAGCTTGCATCAGCATGACTCTAAGCGTCATGAGCGGAAGTGGGTCTGAAGATCACCTTTCCTTTCGATGCTGCCATTCTGTGGCCGACAGAGTGCTTCCGGGAGCCCTCCTGGGCAGGGACTTCCCTCTTCTTTCTATGTCCTGGATTTCTGGCACACAGCAGGCACTTGGGAACTGGTAGTTGAATGAATAAGTGATTGTCCTCCGGGGACCTCGTCAGGACCCAGCCCAGTGCAGGATACCTGGTAACACCTTGGCAAAGGTGGGGCCGGGAAGTGGGGTCTGTGGACCCCACTCCTGGAGCCTGGCTCGGGAAGGCGGCAATGGCCGCCTGGCCTTGCCTGTTGGAGCTGGGGCTTCCGTGTCCCCTGTGACGGCTGGCCTTTACCCTGCAGAGAGGGGAACAGCCGACTTCCTCCACCCTGCCCTGTGAGGGGCCGCTGTGGCCTTTAGTGAACCTTGAATCAGCCGGAAAAAGCGCCTTCCCATCAGCAGTTATGTGTGGATGGTGCCTTTGCCCTGCAGGGGCTCAAGCTAGGGGCAGGGAGGTGCCCCCAAGATGCCCATGCCAGACCCCTGCTGGCCAGCACTCCCCCGACTTCTTGCCCTGCCGTGGAAGCAGCTGCCCCTCCTGGGCCCAGCCTGGCTTCCACTGCGTGCAGGGATACTTGGCATGGGGTGGCCGAGGCTCTGGGCCGATACAGAGACGGTAGACACGAAGATGCCTCCCGCTGCTCCTGCAGCCCAGCGCGGTGCGACCTCACGCGGGGCAGCCTTGTTACCCTCCCAGCCAGCTTCTGCACCTCAGAAGGAGAGACTTTAATGCCACAGCTGCTTCTCATTATCCCTTCGTTTTGCATCTGCAGATTCAACAAACCACAGATCAAAAATATTTTTAAAAAATGCAGTATAACAACTATTTTCATAGTGTTTTGCATTGTATTAGGTATTATGGGTAATCTAGAGATAGTTTAAAGTATATGGGGGGATGTGTGTAGGTTCTGTGCAGATGCTGTGTCTTTTTATATACGGGACTTGTGCATCCATGAAGTTTGTGTCCCCTGTGGGTACTGAGGGACAAGTGTACTCACAGGACTGTGGGACAGTGATACTTACATATGCGCTACTGTCCGTGAAGCACCGGAGACAGTGCGTGGCACAGAGTAAATGCTACATATGCCCTGCTGCTTGGGCCGTTGTTAACCGGAAGCAGCGTGTGAGTCTTTGGGGACAGGAGAACCTGGTGACTAGCGCAAGTCTGGGGACCACACACCTGCTCTACTTACTTACCAAGTGACCTTGGACAAGTTACAGCCCTTCTTGGGCTGAAAGGCTGTAACTCTTCCCCTGTGACTGCTGTACGTGGCTTTTGTCAGTGAGACATTTATGGTGTCTTGGTCAGCAGCTGCAGGCTTCTGTCCAGGGCCAGGACTCTGCAGCCTGGCCTCTCTCCTGCGCTGGGACAGCCTGAGGGCCACACAGGAGGTTGGCAGGTCCCAGCCTGGACCAGAGCTATGGCAGGGGCGGTGCCCACACCCTCTGTTCAAACAGGCCAAAATGTAGATAAATATACATATTATAATAGATTAGATTACAGACTTTATTTTCTTTTCTCTATTTTCTGAATCTTCTGCAGCGAGCCTGTATTAATTTTATGCTCAGGGAAAGTCAGAAGAACACTCTCATATAATAAAGCTATTTTTAAAAACCTTCTCATACACAATCTAAGCAAAAAACGTATTCTGGGAACTTGGGGTGGTATTGAGGTTTTTGTTGTTAATAAATCCTGTATTTCTGAAGGAGAGGTGGAGTGTTGGTTTGAAGTGCATATCAGTTTGTCAGCCCTCAGAAGACAGGCGGGAGTGTGTCGCCCACTGGCCTGGGGCACAGGTCAGATATGATGGGAGCATAATCCAGCTTTGCACATGGGGGACCCACCCTGAGGCTGGGAGGAGTTAGAAGGCTGTCTGGCAGCAGCCGAAATCAGCTATGAGATTGCCTGTCTGAGCCTTGGTGTTCCCATCCTTGGACTAGAGCTATCATCATAATAATAACAATAATACATCAGGGGCTCCGTGATGGTTAAGTGGGTGTATCATGGAGCTCAAACGGAAGTGTCACTATGGAGATCTACAGGAAGTGGCTTCAGATCCGGGGCCCAAAGCATTTGCTAACTGCCTGTCCTGGAACTGGCGGAATGACCAATCTGCACACTGGAAGGGCTGGACAGGAGTCTGCCTCCTTGCAGGACCTGGTGGCCAGAACAGCAGACTCCCCAGAGGGCAAGCTCCCTGCAGGCAGCCTGGCTGTGCTCTGCAAGAGGTGGGGCCCCTTGTAGTTGTCAGAAGTAAGGAAGTGGGTGGAACAAGGCTGGAGGTGTTACCTGGTAGAGGTCCCCCAGCGGGGAAACACATGGAGAAGGGAATATGTGTTCCCATGCATACCAGGCACTTCCAGTGATTACTGATATACTGGAGGTGCTCAGTAAATGTTAATTTATTGTGGCCGATAATAACAGTAATAATATACTATGGTTGGAAAATCATCTCCCACTCACTGTTTTAGGAGGTGGCTTATGAGAATGCTGTTACAGCAGGACCTATAACTTGTCATCACTTGGAGAGAAAATAGAAACTCTGTGGGGGAGGGTTGCTCTTTCTGGAAGTTGTGCAGCAAGTGAGTGGGCATCTGGGCCTTGGGTCACTCTGTGTCATGACCCTGGGCCTCTCTGAACACATCCAGCAACTGGGGCAGGGAAGCTGTGTCTCCTCCTCTATTCCTGGCATTTATGTCTGTCCCAGAGCCCCTCTGGTCCCTTTCTCTCTACCTAGACCCTCGCTCAGCTGGCAGGCAGGAGCTGCAGGCCCCGCCATTGCCTGGAGATTGCATTGCTGGGCACTGTGGTTATCACACTCTGGGCAAGTTCCAAGTAGGGAGTGACTGGGGTTCCCAGCCCTGGCCAGCGATGTTGGCCCCCTAGGCGTGGCTGGCCCCGCCTCGCTGGTTGAGGCCTCCAAGGTCTGGGTCCCGGATCAGACTGTCTGAGCCCAGCCTAGACCCACGTGCTCTGGGGGTACAGCCAGGATTCAAATTGGGCGTTTGTGTCTAGAGTCTTGGGATCCTGGTATTGTGTACAGATCTGTAGCTCACTCAGTCAACCTACCTGCCCAGTCTGACCCCACGAACAACATCTAGCCTCTGCTTGGATACTTCAAAGCTAGAAGAGCTCACCATCTTTCATCTCTGGACAGCTCTGACATTCTACTACAGAATCTGAGCAAACCCAGCCACTCAGCAGTCTAGATCTTGCTTGTTACCACCATACTTGATGTGGATACTCACTGACGGGGCCACGTCTTGAGGCAGGGGACTCCAGGCCTTGAATCTGCCTTAGGAAAGAAATGTTTCATCTCTTGATTTTCTGTTTTTTAATGAAAAAGGAAACTCCATTTCTGTCTGAACTAAATGGCCACAAAACCCCCCCAAAACTTTCTAATCACTAAAGAAAGTTTTCGTGGAAAAACTGTGAGCCGAAGAACAAACAGGCAGGAGGAAGTAAACCATGGGGAGGTAATCACTGCGATCAGTTTGGTGCTTTGGCTTAGAAACAAAAAATGTGCCTACACTCCAAATTGGGGTCAAACCATATGAACCGCTTCCTGTGCCGCCTCCTCTGGCTTACGTTTGTACAGAAAGGATTTTTCCATGTGATTTAATCTCCTTGCTGAGCGACTTGCCCAGCCCCCTAGTGCCACACCCCAGGACTCTGCCGTGACCTGGTTAGGTGCTCAGCTGCGGTCACACACGTGGGCCACTTGAATCTTTCACGGGTGTCCACACTGCCATAGTGCCCACCGTGGCCGCCTGCACTCCCGAGCCACACGCAGGGGATGCCTACAAGAGGCTCTCCGCCGGGGACTCTTTGAATTCAAGGGCTGAGGACCCTGTTTCTGGGCAGCAAACGTTCCCCTGCTCCTCATCGGAGCACACCCCCAAATTGAGCTCTAGCCCCTTTTGTTAGCTGGCAAACCCACAGGAGGAAAGGACAGGCTTTGAGGGGGAGTTTGAGAAAGAGACACAGACAGACAGGGCACCAGAGGTACGAGGGGCTTTTTGTCTGCAATTAGAGCCTGACTCTTGGCCCTCCTCCCGTCTCTGGGAGTCTGTGCTGGCATTAACTAATCATGGGATCTTTTTACTATTTAATGGCCTCTCCTCGCAGTGACCCCTTCTCCCTCAGTAGCCCAAGGGAAAGCAAGGAGTGGGGAATGCGAGTGCAGGAGGGAGTCTGCCCAGGAGGAGCGGGTCGTGGGCTGGTGCAGTGGTTCCCGAGCTCTGACCCATGCGTAGTCACTGGGGGGTTTGTGAGAGGCTCCTTGACCAGAGCTTCCGGTTCTGTTCATGTCTGGACTCGGGCTGAAAATGTTCATGCTGACCCGAGATCCACAGGACCCCACTTTGAGAACCGGTGGAGTCGCAGAGAGAGGTGGAGCTGGGACTTACGGTAAATTTCAGCTCCTGGTGCTGCTGCCCATGGGAACCTCGCCCTGTCTACTAAAGGGTCATTCTGTGAGACCTGGACTCACCTGCTCCATCCCCACCCCACCTCCTACCCCTCCTCCAGGGTGGGCCTGGAATATTGTGGAAATTTCTCTTATTTTGAGACAGGGTCTTGCTGTGTAGTTCAGGTTGGACTTGAACTCACCATGGAGCCCAGACTGGTCTCAGCCTCGGGCACTCCTCCTGCCTCAGCCTCCCAAGCGCTGGCATTACAGGCTTGTACCACCACACGCCTGGCTTACAGTGGGAAGTTGACGTGTGGGAGAACAAGCTGGCCATCCTGCTTCCCGTCTTGTAGAGCGGAAACTGGGGTTCTGACGGATGCCTGCTCCATCTGGGCAGGCAGGTCCCCTCTTGTCCTGCTCCCCCTGTGACTGCTCAGTAATGTGATCCTCCTCCAAGCTCCGCGTTCTCCAGCCGGTTTATGTTCCCAGTTATTGTTCTAGGCAGGTTTTCCGGAAAGCTGGAAACTTTCTCCTGTCAGGCTCTGGCTGGCAGGCACAGCAAGGGGAGGGGAGCCCTCGCCCTTGGGCATCGGTGTGTGCCAGGCCCTGCCCTGGGCCCTCGGCAGGCAGCCTGGCTGTTAGGGCGGCCTCTCTGGGTGGGGACACTCAGTCCTCACTTCACGGCTGAGAAAACTGAGGGTCTGGAGCTGAACGGACTTCCCCAAGGTCACACTGAAAGGGGCGGAGCAGGGCTTTCTGCCCCAGACTCTGGGGCAGGCCCTGGCCTGCTGGATGGGAGGGAGCTGGGATATGGGGAGGCAGCCTCCACCTCCCTCTCCCTGCAGAGAGGGTCAGCCCCACAGCCAGGCCTCTCAGGGGGACGCAGGGTCCTGCGGTGCCAGGCCCTGGCCTCGTCTTGGCGTGGCCTAGCTCACGCCCTGCTCTCCGGCTGCCTGCTGCTGGACCCTGGGCAAGCCACACCCTTCTTGGGGCGTCTGAGCACTCCGTTCCCATAATGATGCCTTCTGCTTTGTAGCCGTGGGCAGCGGGCATTTTCTCACGTCGCGGTATCCTAACCCTAACCCTATCCCCACGAGCCTGCCAGCATCCCAAGAGCTGGCAGGGAGGGTGCTAGTACTAAGCTAGGGCTGTGAGCAGCGGCCGAGGGCCCCCAGTTCTGGGCACTAGAGCAGGACCTGGCCCACCCCAAGCCCGCCCTCCACCCCAAGGGGCCTCCTCCAGCAGGAGAAAGGACTCTGGCCTCGTCTGTCCTCAGCTTTGGGGTCCTAGGGCTCTTGGCTGAGCTGCTGGGTCCTGGGTGCAAGGTACCCAGCACCCCAGGAAAAGCTGGGCTGGGATTTTACTCTGGAGCCCCCAGGAAGGAAAGATGGGGTCCAGGCTGTTGGTGTGTCTGCCACCCACCCAGGCTCCAGCTTTAGAGTCCCTGGTGGTTGGAGGGGATGGGGTCCAGCCCAGGTCGCCACCCCCTTGGCCCCTGGCTTCTCCTGGGGACCGTTCCATCAAGAATTTTCCAGACTCTATGCCCTGGTGGGTGCTCAGCTGCTCACCCTGCTGTCTCTCCAGCCTTCCTCATTCCTCTAGGCCCGGCTCCAGCCCCAGCTTCCCGGGGGAGCCTGGGGCCTGGGTCTGTCTTGGTGAACTGGCTGAGCCGGTTAGGTGACTCCCAGCGGAGCCAGGGGCGAGGCTGTAATGTGGGTCCAAGCTGTCCGGGGCTGGCAGGGCTCAGGCGGCTGGGCCTGCGCGACCTGCGTGGGACGGGCAGTGCAGACCTGTGACTCTCATGCCTGTGCCTGGGGCAAGTCACTTCCCTCCTTGATGACCCTTGAGGCAGCAGAGAGAGGCCCAGGGACCCCCGAGCCAGGCCACATCCCTTTCCCTCTGAGCACGCCTTTCTTCCCTGCGAAGGGAGCCCCAGCCGCCCAGGTGTGAAGTCTTGCCTGCCTCTGACACTCAGGGCCACCGCACATCCCAGGTTTGGGAGCACAGAGCCTGCCGGCGGAACCCAACGCCTTTCCTGCCCTGGCTCTGACCACACGGCCCCCAGCCCAGAACCTTCTCATGGTGATATCATCAGCGTGTTTCCCTGTATTGTGCACCACACCTCCCAGGGCAGGAGGGGAGGCTACCCGGCAGAGAAGGACCCTAGTCCCTGGCATCGTTCTCTATCAAGGGCCCCAAATTGGTGGCCCCTGTGAGGAGAGGAGGGCCTGGTGTGCTCAGGTCCCAGATTCCCTCCCGCCTGGGAGCTGGCCAGGGACTGTCCCTATCTTCCTTCCTCCCAGGCCCCAGGGCTGGGCGGAGGGAACTCCAGCTCTCTAGGGCCTGTGTTGCCATGGCTTGGCCACTGCTGGCTGAGGGCCAGGTCCTTCTGCTTCTACTTCCTCAGGGTGCTGGAAGCAGTGTGCTTCAGAGCACCCTAGCACCCTCCTGGTGACCAAGGGCCAGCCTGCTGGGGAATATGGGTGGGGGGCAAGTGCGGGCCTTCCAGGGCTTGCCCAGCTTTCCTGGAGTCTGGGGGAGCCCCAGCCTGAGGGAGGGGATTGGGCTGGGGAGGGCGCCTCCTGGGAAGGCAGAGGCGGGGGAGCGCCACCTCCTCAAAGAGGCCACAAGGTGACACAGGGCTCTCAGCTGGCAAGGGGGACAGGGCCTGCACCTAGGCCCGGCTCCTCTGTCCCCGCAAGTGTCCCATCCCAAGCTGCCCTGGAGAGACCGGAGCGAGGGCCTGAGGGCTGCAGGTTAGAGCCCTGGGTTCCGGGGTAGTCTCTCTCCTGGGAGTCTGTCCCTCTGTCCCTCCATCCCTCTGTCCTTCTTGTCCTCTCTCTGCCTCTCTCCCCTTCCCGGGTTCCTGTGGCTGGCAAGGCCAGAGTCCGGGCATGTTAGACTCCTCACGCTCACAAGCTGTCTGCATGCGGGGAGCTGGTGCCAGTGCCAGCCAGAGGGAGGGCACAGAGAACCGGCATGCGAGGTGCAGATGCCTGCTGAAGGGTGGCAGCAGGCAGGGGACACGGTCTGTCTGTCCTCCCAGCCTGGCCCTGGGGCCCTGAGCTGGTGTCTGCTGGGGAGGCCTCCCAGCAGCTTTGGAGTCCACAGACCTGTGTGAGGGCCTGTCTGTGTCTCTGTCACCCTCGGTCACTTCTCCCGGGGGAGGCAGGAAGTGCAGACCCACTTTACAGACACGTTACTGAGACTCAGCAAGGTGACAGAAAAAGGCTGTAGAGGCACGGCGGCACCCACGTCTGTCTGACGCCCACATAATCCTTATACCACTGTAATGAGGGTGCTGGGTTGTGCTCCCCGGGCACGATGTGGCCGGCGGGTGCCGGTTGCCATGTGGGATCCCTGATTAGAGTCCCCTCCTCTCTAATCACCCTGCTTGGGCCACACCCAGCCTCCATCCAGAAGCCAGGCTGTTGCTGGCCGCTGTCCCCGTCTGGCTGGGCTCCAGGATGGGCCCAGGGTGTCGTCTGTGGGTGTAGTGTGGAGATCGGGCTGTGGGACCGACTGACTCAAGCTGGGCCTCAGCGGGGTGTGCGGCTGCCTGGCGCTTCTTTGTTTCTGCAGGCGGCGTGTGTGGCCAAGCACCGGGGTCTGGGCGCACCGTGGTCTGGGCGCACCGTCCGGGTCCAACTCCCAGCTCTGTGCTGCGTGGCCTTGGGCAAGTGTCTTTACAGCCTGGGTCTCAGTTTCTTCAGCTGTAATATGGGATTCAAAGCAGAACTCGTCTCTAGTGCCATCGAAGGATAAATTGAGCCTAGAAGTGCTCCGGGCAGTCTCCGGCCAGCAGTGACTGCGCACAGACACTCAGTCCTGGTGCTGCTGGGTGACTGCTCAGACCTGGTAGCCGGTTCCCGCTCTCCTTTGAGACAGGGTCTCACTGTGTTTTCGGGCTTGCATTGAACTCACTGTGTGGCCCAGGCTGCCTTTGAACTCTCCTGCACAGCCTCTTGTAGAGTCCCTAAATGTCCCTCCCATCCACAGGCCTGAGCGAGTTAGGGGTATGCTGAGTGGGTTATCTCTGCAGCCCTCGCGTCAGTGCCCTGGGCCAGGAACTGCAGGCCGACCCAGTCCTATCTGTCGTCCCGTGTGCAGAACAAATACAGAGGGGGTGTGATTGCAAAACACAGCGAATGTTACTTTAAAAAGTTGGTACCCTAAAAGACGCTTTGCGGTGAATCCCCTCCAAGTCCTCCCCCTCGCTTCAAACAGACTTATCCAATAGTTCTCAGCATGCTCTGGAGCAGCTCTGGAGTCCTCTTTTGTGAGTATCTTTAGTGGCGCTGCCCTGGCTGCCTCAATGTCCTGAATCTATTCAAAACATCAACCTTTCACGGTCGGTTTGATTTGGGGGAAGAGCCAGAAGTCACACAGTCCAGGATCCGGTGAATAAGGTGGATGAGGACACACTGTCATGTTTTTATTTGACAGAAATTGCTGTAAACATTTGATCAACAAAGGGTGATTACAAAATATGGATTAAATAAAAAAATTGTCGCAGCAAAAGACACTTTGTCACTGATCTCTCTCGAAATGCCCTGGCTTGGGACACACCTAGCCCATCGTTCCTGGCCATGTGTCTTTCGCTGTCACGAGGGTTTGGTTTTCTTTGAGGCAGGGTCTCACTGTGTTTTCAGGCTGGCATTGAACTCACTCTGTGGCCCTGGCTGCCTTTGAATTCTCAGTGATCCTCCTGCCTTGGGCTCCTGAGTGTTGAGATTACAGGTGTGTGTCACCACACCCGACAGTGAGTTGTTGTGGTGGTATTTTTTTTTTCTTTAACATTAAAGTCTCTACCATGTTTTTCACGAGTCATGGTGTGAAACAGGTTGGAAAGGCCTGATTGCTCTAGCTGACCCCCCTGCTCCCCAGAAGGATGGGAGCTTGGTGGCCACGTCTGAGAAGGACCGTGGCTGCTGGCTGCATCAGCCACAGGGAAGGAATAACCTGGCCAGGATGGGTGGAGCTGACCTTCCTTCCCCAGTGGAAGCGGAAGTCAGGCTTTAGGGGGGCGCTGGACAGGACGGGCCAGTCACAGGCAAAGGTGCGAGGTGTGGGAGGCGGCCAGTGACAGAGACTTTAAAGGGCCTCTAAAATCCTGCAATGGGACGTGTTTCTTCCACCCCATGATGAGGGAGTGCTGCGCTCGCCGGTGTCGGAGTGGCTGCCCGTGCCCCAAAGTCCTTCCCGCATCCCCTCTCTGCCCGGCAGCACTCCTGTGAGCTGGGGTCCCCCTGGCGTCTCGGGGCTCCCGGTGGGGACTTGCCCTTAGAGAGCTTGCGAAGCTGCCTTGGGCGAGATCACACAGCAAGCTAGGATTAAACTAGGTCTTCTGGGAAACCCGAGACCCCGATCCTGCCTGGCCCAGAATAACAGCGGTGGTTTTTATTTTCTTTTGATTTTAACAACAACAACAGAAAGTGAGACCAAAGGTGGAAAAGTAAGAGAGCGGGAGGTCAGAAAGCCACCCAGGGCTGGGCTGGGGTTTCTGGAAATGCTCCACTTGTCAGACATGAAAACAAACACGGGCCTGGCTGGTCCTTCCCACTGGGGCCAGGACAGAGTCCAGAGAGACGGCGGCCACCATCCACTTACAGGCGCAAGGCCCGAGCAGGGCCAGCTGTCGCCTTCCATCTACCCCGCCGCAGGCTGGATTTGTGCCACAGATCCATGCCAGACTTTGCGAGCTGGCTGGCCGTCCCTGCGGCCCCGCCCAGGCAGAGGCCAGGGGTGCGTCCCTGTGCCCCCTTCGGGGAGCTTCCAGGCTGGGCACACGCCCGTGGCTCAGGACATCAGCAACTTCTGGGTTATCGCCAGACTCTCACTGGTCTCGTTTCTCGGATGCTGATGCCTACCGAGTACCTGGGCACATACCATACACTAGCTCCTTCAGGCCTGGTGTGGCCCACGGTCAAGTTCATTTTACAGCTGGGATTTTTGTTTTGTTTCATTTTGTTTTCATTGTTTGTCTGTTTTTAAGACGGCGTCTCACAGTTCAAGCTGGCCTTGAACTCACTATGTAGCCCAGAGTGGCCTCAAACGCATGGCGATCCTCCTGTCTCAGCCTCCCGAGTGCTGGGTCACAGGCGTGCACCACCATGACTGCGCTCATTTTACAGCTGGGAGAGCTGAAGCACAGGGGAGGACAGGGCCAGGGCGCCTAATGGACGGAGCCGCTGTGTGTTGTGACCGTTGCACCTGTGTGGCAGTGGTCGGCATCCCCTTCGCTGACCAGGAAGTCCTTCTGCTGCTTCCCAAGGCCTTGTGGTGCTCGGTAGAACCAGGGGTGGGACTCCCCGGGCACCGTGCAGCTCTGTGCCCAGCACTCCTCCCTCTTCCCACGGGAGCCCCGTGAGTGAGGACCTGGGAGCAATGGGGTAGCAGAGCCGTGCGCCTAGTTTCCCGGCCCTCCACGGCCGAGCTTGCCGTGTGACCTTCGGTCTCCTGCTGTCTCTGGGCCCCTCTGAAAGTGCAGTGTCCCAGACATCTCGGGCGCAGCGATACTGCGGGGTAAACGACCCAGGAGTGAGCGTGCAGGCAGTCAAGGGCGGGTCAGAGGCACAGGGAGCTTCAGGTGACACTGTTTTCCAGCCAGCTGCCCCCCTGCCAGGCGCTGCCACGCCAGGAAACCAGGTCTGCCTGCGCCCCGCTCGGGGGCGGAGGGCCGGGGCCACTCTCCCAGAGGCCCAGGCTGTACCCCCAAGCAGTCCGTCAGGGTCTCTGGCCGTGGCACCAGCAGCAGCACCTCTCAGGCTCCCAGCACAATCCCAGGATCGGGGACCCCTGTCCAAGGGCGTGTGGGAGATGGTAGATGGACCTCCAGCTCCAGTGGGGCTCTCCGGGCTGCGAGCTCGGGACTGGACAGGACGTGCCCGTTCATGTGTGCGTTTTTTAATTTTTTTTGGAGACGTGCATTTTTAAAGAAAAGCTCCCACTAGCTTTTCTCAGTCAAAGGAAATTCAGATCCAGTCTTAGGGGGGAGCCATCTGCCCCACCGCAGCTTGCTATGTTGCTAGGGAGGATCAGAGCCTTCCACTCACAGATCTAAGTGGACTCTCCTCCTCTAAACAGCCCCTGCCAACCTCTCCAGACCCCTCTCCTTCCCTCATTCCTGCCCCCTGAGTGCTTACTCTGGATGATGTGTGTTCAGGGCTCTAGGATGCAGGGTGAAGGAGACAGGTGTGTCCCTTCCTGTCAAAGAGCCTGAACCCTAGTGGGGGATGCCGACACCAGTGACAAAGAGGCCGGGTGACCTCTGGAGATGCAGGTGACTGGACTGAGCACTGGTATGGGCAAATGGTGGTGAGGACTGAGTGTGGATCGGGAGATAGAGGCCCAGGCCTGCAGGGGCATCGCTGGGAGAACTGATTCTAGCAGAGGAGCGACAAGTGCAAAGGTCCTGAGGTGGGCAGAAGCTAAGGGTCCTGGGACAACAGGGAAGAGACCAAGTGACCATGTGTAAGGGGCAGGGGTGACAAGAGGGAGGAGGGACAGGACAAACCACAAAGAGCCCAACGGCTACCTAAGGAGCTGGAATTTTTTGTTTGTTTTGAGACAGGATTTTGCTATGTAGTTCAGGCCGGCCATGAGTTCACCATGTAGCCCAGCCTGGCCTCAAACTCATGGCCATTCTCCTGTCTCAGCCTGCCAAGTGCTGGGACGACGGGCATGCACCACCAGACCCAGCTTTTGAGACTGGATTTTATGGCCAGTAAGTTTCAGGCTGTTTCTGGCATCCTCCTTGCCGTGTGGATACGGGCCTGGGAGGGCAGGGCTGGAACCTGCGGCCCAACCGAGGAGCAGGCTCAGGGCTCACCCCGGCTGTGAGGCCAGAAGGAGACACGCGGGCTCTTAGGTGTTGGGCTGAGTGCTCGGAGGGTGGAGTGGCCGTTTACAACCCTTCTCTGGCCCCTACAGCACTTAGAGCCGGGAGCGCCACCCCAGGGACCTGCGAAGGCCCCCGCCTGGTGTCTCCTAAAGTGTGGGCCTGCGGTATTGGGAGCTATTACGTGCAGAGGCTTTGGCAGGACACTGGACTGTCCGCGTTCAGCGCGGGGCATGTCACAAACCGGAAGTCTAACGCAGGGCGACTTGAGCAGGAGACTTGCTGCTCCCAGTCACAGCGCAGCCGTCTGTCCCTAACAGGGCCTCTGTCTCCCAGACTCGTCCCCTGAGGAGCCGCTCCGGAAGACGCTGTGCTGGTCCGAGTCTGTCACAGGACAGGTGAGGAGGCCGGACGGGAGGGCAGTCACCGGGTGAGGTCACAGACGCCGGAGGCACTGCGGTCTCCACCCCTTGGTCTCCCGAGGCTGCTCGGGACCTCACGGGGGAAGGCAACACAGAGAGGCGGCTCCTGGAGACGCCCGCCTGTCTCAGCCCCACCTCGGGCACACGCGGGCCTCGGGGAGAGGGAGGGCTGGGCAGCAGGTGCTCATTCAGCGCACACCCTGCGTGGGGACAGAAGAGGCCTGAGCGCAGTCGCAGCTGACTCAGGCAGTGACCCTCTTCAGGTGGCCGAGCACTTAAAGTCCTGGTATCCTTGCAGTAATCCCTCTGCCCGTCCTCCCCACCCCATCCACCCATCCACCTGCCTGTCCATCCACCCATCCGTCCATCCACCCATCCACCCATCCACCTGCCTGTCCATCCACCCATCCATCCACCCTGCCACTGACCCATCCATCTCTCCATATACCCATCCGCCCTGTCAGTCACCTCATCATCTATTCAGCCATTCCACCCTTTATCTACCTATTCATTTTTTTATTCAGCAGCCTTTTTTGAGCACCTACTTTGTCTTCATGAGGCGCACATAGTCTTCCCCCATCACAGTGCATGGAGAGATGGAGAAGTTGAAATTACAGTACAGCGGGATGAGTTACAGTAACTGCTGTTCGCTGATAGCTGGCCACACACCAGGCATTTTACTCACGTTCTCTCATCTAGGGTGGGGAAGAATCTGAAAAATAGGTTCTATCTTCCTCATTTTACAGATGAGTAGAGTGAGGCTCAGAGGGGTTCAGTCACACATCCAAGATCACACGGCTAGGACTTGACAGTCTCACGCCGAGCCCGTCTGGGGACGCTCCCATAGCAGTACTACCGGAAGGAAGCCCCTAGCCAGTGTGTCCTGGGCCGGGGACGTGTGGGGACAGGCTGGCTGGAGGAGGAGTCTCCAGGAGGAGAGAATGTTGTTTGGGTGCTGACGGCCCGGCAGGAAAGTCCCCTCCCTGACTGTGACAGCAGGTGCACAGTGGAGCACACACCGTGGGGCATTCTGTGCATCCAGTTTTATCCGCAGACGAGACACTTGTCCCTCACTTCTGCAAGGACTGAGCCAGCTGGCGCTGACGACAGACACCGAGCTGGCGCGGCTCACGGAGCCCCGGGGGTGCCAGGCGCTGCCCTCGCTGTCTCCATGGCAGCAGGTGCCAGGAGGACCCGCAGGGAGGCGACAGCCAGGCAGGCCCTCCCCGGGGCCACACGCTGGCACAGCCGGATCCGAGCCCTGTCCTGGACCTTCGTCTTCTCTCCGCGGCCGCCCCTCCGTCCCCGGCGACCCCACTCCCCGGGCACCCGGCCCGTGCCGTCTCCTGCAGACCCTGGTTCAGACCCCTGTCGGCCCCGGCGCCCGGCCGGGGGTGTAGCTGTGGACGCGGAAATGTGCATTTCATGACATTTCCATGTGTTACAAAATAGCTCTCTTTTTTAAATATTCAAAAATGCAAACTCTGTTCCTGGCTCACCAGCTGCAGGAGACGCCGGCAGGGTTGGGTCTGGCCTGCAGGCGACAGTCCTTACTTCTCCCCGCGAGGACAGGCCAGGCTCGTCCCCCGCCTCGGGGTGTCCCGGGCCGGGCGCGTGATTCGCAGGCAGCTCTGGAGGCCCGCCGTGATTGGCTGAGCGGCCTGCCACTCAAGAGGACTTGCTGCAGCCCTGGCCGGCCCGCCGCCTGGTGGCCTTGGGCAAGTCGTTCGCCTTCTTCGGCGCCTCCTTTTACCCCGGGGGTGCCGAGGGCTTAGCCCACTTCGGGATACAGTGCGGCGGAGATTGGCCCCGGATGGGAATGTCGGGGAAGGCCGGCGCCGTCCAGCTGGGACTTGGGCCGCAGGGTTCCCGGCTGCCTCCTGCCCCCAACAGGGGCCTGGCGTCCCCACGAGTCCCCTCCTGAGCTCCCGCTCAGCAGCTCGTGTGTGGGTCCAGCCGCAAAGGGCGGGATCCACAGCGGACAGGGACATTCCCAGCAGGAAGGGGCGCGGCTGCCTTGCCCTCCGTCCCCCTGCCCTGTGGCCTGCTCCTCCCCTGCCCCAGCCGGCGCTGTCCCCGCAGCTGTCCTGGGCCAGCTGCCCACCCAGCTGCTCCCTTCGCCCTGCAGGCAGGGCGGTCCGACCTCGGGGAAGAGCAGCGGGCAGCCTGCTGCACGCGTTCTCTCTCCGGGGGCCTTCCGCAGGCTCAAGTACGGGCTGTGTCATCACAGCACAGCACAGTACAAACTCAGAGACACCCGAGTGTCGCATCCCAGGGCACTGGGCACAGGCTTTGTGGCCTCTTTGTATCTGGGGGCGGGGCAGATACAGAGTCTTGCAATGTGGTTCAGGCTGGCCTCGAACTCACAGAGATCCTCCTGCTTCAGCCTCCTGAGTGCTGGGGTTACAGACGTGCACCACCATGCCTGGCTCCATATCTGGGGTTTTAACTTGAGGTCATTGGGGTTCCCAAAATTCTTTGCAAAATGCTACCTACATGTGAATTTTCTAGGGCATTCTGTGACCCCCAAAGTGTTAATAAGTACTGATCAACAGGAGGGGCCCCTATGAGCATGTAGAGTTATGTAGCAAAACAGTTTGTGAGCAGACAGACACTGCATGTCGTAGAAGGAAAACAACAGGCTGTACAGGATGAGACACACACACACACACACACACACACACACACACAGGAACTGTAGCTACTTAAAATGAGGAAGGGTTGCTCTCTGGGTGAGATAATTTTTGTTTGATTTGTGGTTTTCTGTGTTTATTAAACGCATACTTATTTCCTTTGGTGGGGGGGTCATTCTGAGAAGCCAGGAGAGAGCAAGCTGCAGGCCTCATGTCAAGATTTCCCTTAGGCCATCACTAACTTCCTGGCCTTGCGATGTGGACCAGAGTACACGTTCTAGAGGCGCGTGCAGGGGTGAGGGTCTCCCGCAGAGTCCCGTCCCCCCCGGTGGCTGACCCTGACCCTGCCTGCCGAGAGTAAGGGCCAGGACTCCTCAGAGCCTGTCACACTGTCCCTGCCTTATGGGCCGCTGAGGCTCTGAGATGTTGGATGACTGGCGCAAAGTCACACAGCCAGGAAGCGCTGGGCTGATTCTGGGCTCGGGGGCCCGCCCCAACTCCCCACCTTCTCTCCCCTCCCCAGGGAACTCCAGGCCCAGCAGCATGGGGGAGGCCTGCATCAAAGTCACCAAGTACTTCCTCTTCCTCTTCAACCTGCTCTTCTTTGTGAGTATGGCCTGAAGCCGACAACCCCGAGACCCCCAGGGCCGTCCTGGGGGAGCATGGGTGGTGGGCGTCCTTGAGGAGGCCAGCGTAGGACCCTCTGGAAGGGACCCCACAGGGGAGCAGGATTCCTGGATGGCTTCCCAGCGTGGCTGCTCTCCCAGAGCCCTGGGCTGGGGCTGGTGCTGGGGCTGGGGCTGGGGGAGTGGAAAGGAGAGCCAGGGAGCCCCCCGGGTGGACACCCCAGGCCTGACCGCTCCACTCCTCAGCTTCTGGTGCTGAGCCTGGTGTGGGGGCACAGTGGGTACATGGCCCCCTTCGCAACACCCCAAAGGCCTACCAGGGCCCCCACCACAGTCCACCCAGATGCGGGCTTCATGGCACATCTGGAGCTAGCTTTCCTCAGGCCTTGGTTTCCCCTCTGGCACTGTCTGACTGCTTGGAGCTGCCAGGATGCTGATGGGGTGTGTGTTGAACGTGCGCACACAGTGGGGCTGCCAGGGGCTGGTAGAGACTTCGTGGCCGCGGAGTGGTGTTGGGGCTAGTGCTTCTCTAGCTTGTTGTTTCGCCCCAAACTGTTAAAAATAAGATTATACAATGTGATGTTCATTATGATCCAATTTTATTTTTTAAATATATTAATTCATAAAAACATGAATATTTTTGAGAGGAGAGGAAAATATCTCAATGTCCATTTCAGGATGAACTGGGAATTGAGTTTTTTTGTTTGTTTATTTGTCTGAGACAGATTCTCGCTATGTAGTCCAGGGTGGCCTTGCCTTGAACTCAGTATCTAGCCCGGGCTGGCCTTGAACTCATGGAGATCCTCCTGTCTCAGCCTCCCAAGTGCTGGGATTACAGACCTCCGCCACAACAACCAGCTTGAGGTTTTATTCTTTATCTTTCTCTGGAGCAGAAATTTTCTGTAGCAAATAAGAATTATTTGGTGGGGACTGCACTACAAGTGACATAGGATTGTAGGAAATTCAGAAAATAAAGACAAGACGACTCTAAATTCCCCGTCATGATTTGAAAAAATGTGTCGCTGGCACACACATGCACACGCATGTACACAGAAGCCAGGCCTGGTCCGTGTGCCCCACTGTCTGCTGGCTCTGGTTCCCTCCTGGCCACCAACCTGGTCCACCCCGTGCTCCCTCAGCTTGGTGTCAGGTCCTGGGCCAGGGTGGGGTGTGGCCACACGGCGGTGGGGCCTCGGGGACAGAGAGGGGTTGGGGTCTGCCTAGGAGACGCGGAGCTGGGCTCAGGGGTACAGACGCTTTCTTTCCTGTGCAGTTTGGGGAGCGAGCCGGATGTGGTCTGCTCGGTGTCCCTCCCTGCTCTGCCCTCTGCGGATCTAAAGGCCGAGTCCCTCGCCCACCGCCAGGGCTTGGCCTCCTCCCAGCTCCTTCTGGGGCCCCGTGTGCCAGGTTCCGGGCGATCATCGGGGCGCAACCCAGAGAATGGAGAGGGCAGGAGACAGTGCGCTCTGCCTCCTCACCTCTCCTTCAACAAACTGTGTATCTGAGGGCCCCACATCTGGCATTTGCAGACCCAACCAAGTACAGAGCGAAGTTTTTGTTTTGTTCTCTTTCGTTTTGAGATGGTATCTCACTGTGTAGCCTAGACCGACTGACCTTGAACTCGTGCCTCAGCTTTCCGAGGGCCGAGGCTACAGATGGTCCCACCACACCGGCGATTAATTTTATTTTTAAAAAGTATTGCTGCCGCTTGTCTTATTACCGAGCTCACACTGCTCCTGAGGCAGGCCTCGGTCCAGGGCTTTGCAGGTCGCAGAATGAGGCAGGGCAGCCAGGCCCACTGTGGGCCTTGGACTTGACCTGAGATTAGGGGTTCAAAGCGGAGGTGGAACGGGGGCTGGTGACCGAGGTGGGGCCCCGCCGGTGGACACAGCCCGCCTCGAGGGGCGACATTCCCTGGGGCCGGGCGCCTCCCAAGCCTGAGTCGCTTAGTATCACGGGTCCGGGCACGGACCCCGCCACCGGGGAGGTGAGCTCGGGGGGGACCTGGGCTGGCAGTGGGGAACATCCCTGCCCACTTTGTCACCCTCATACTTCAGTCACCCTTCTTGCATTTTCTTCCTTTCTTTTTTGTTGAATTTTTGAGTTTGACACCAGCCTGGGCTGCATAGCATGACCCTGCCTCAAAACACCAGACAAAAAAAGAAAGAAAGAAAGAAAGAAAGAAAGAAAGAAAGAAAGAAAGAAAGAAAGAAAGAAGAAAGAAAGAAAGAAAGGAAGGAAGGAAGAAAGAAAAGAAGGAAGGAAGGAAGGAAGGAAGAGAGAGAAAGAGAGAGACAGAGAGAGAGAGGGTCCCCCACACAGGTCCTGCTCTCTGGCTCGCTGGGATCTGGCTTCCCGTGTCCCACACCGACCGCCCCTTCTCCTGCAGATCCTGGGCGCCGTGATCCTGGGCTTCGGGGTGTGGATCCTGGCTGACCGGACCAGCTTCATCTCCGTGCTGCGTAAGGAGCCTGGCTGGCCCTCGGGAAGGGCATGGGCAGAGCTGCCCAAGAGCTGGCTTCTCGCTTGTTGCTCTCCAGCTGCACTGGGGACAGGGCCGGGCCTGCCGCCACCTTGGGTCCCAGGAGGGGCTTCGGCAGAAATTTTCTCTCCCCTACCCCCAAACGATGCACCCTTGTCCTGAGAGCCGTTCCCTTGCTGGGCTTGGAAAAGCCTGTTTGCAGGTGACCTCCCTACCTCAGAGCGCTGTGGGGAAGAGTGGGGTTGGGGGGGGGGCAGCGGCCAGGGCCTGATGAAGCCTGACCTTGAGCCAGGTGTGTGGGGCATGTGTGAGGCCATTTGTCACAGCGTCTTGAGGTGCCAGCTGTCTTCATCTCCCACATCCCTGCCTGGGAGCTGGACACTCTTCTGTTCCCTGCTGTACAAATGAAGAAACAGCTGGGCATGGTGGCGCCTGCCTGGAATCCTAGGATTCAGGAGGCTGAGGCAGGAGGATTTTGGGGAGCTCGAGGCCAGCCTGGGCTACATAGTGAGACCTTGTCATGGCAAACAGAGGCTCGGAGAGTTCGAGTCACTGCCTGAAGTTTTCGCAGCTCTAACTGGTGGGTGCAGGTTTCTCTTCCACGTCTTATGCAGATGCCCCTGCCCTGCCCAGCAGTGGTCTGGGTGCCCTGGCCCGCCCAGCAGCTGCCTGAGGCAGCCAGTTTGACTGCCAGCCCAGGACAGCTGCCTGGTTTAAATAAAACAGAACCTGGCTAGGACATGGGGATGGGGAGCCTGCACCTGTCACCCAGGCCCCGGGGGGTGAAGCCAGAGTGACCCGCCTGGGCCGGCCATCAGTGCCCCCGCGTCTGTTTCCTGCTGCAGCCTCCACACTCTCCCAGGCGAGGCTCCCTCCTCTGTGCTGGCCAGGCCCCGCCCACACCCAGTGGGTGCTGCACCCAGGGCGAAGTCTGAGGGCCCAACCCGAAGTTCCACCCAGGCTGCACCTTGCCTGGGGCTGGCACCACGTGCATGTGCATGTGCGCGCGCGCGCGTGTGTGTGTGTGTGTGTGTGTGTGTGTCCCCAGGGCCTTCACCTTGAGCTACATCCCCAGCCCTTTTTAGTCTTTATTTAGAGTCAGGTTCTCCTAAATCACTAAGTCGCCCAGCTAGGTTTGACATTGTGACCCTCCTGCCTCAGCCTCCCAGAGTGCTAGGATTATAGGAGTCCCTGCCACACCCAGCTCAGGGCCCTTTCCCTAAACCCCAAGGCCTGAGCCCTGCCCACCCCTAGGGACATCATTCTATCTACATGGGTGGGGCCTGAGTACTGGCGTCACTTAGCATTCTCCTCCAGGCTCAGAAACTCTGACCCACTGGCCAGCATTGTACAGCTGGGTAAACTGAGGCTGGGAGAGTCACAACCTGCTAAAAGTTGCACACCAAGTGGGGTCAGCACTGGGAGCCGGGGCCCGAGACCTGCCGTGTGCCAGGCCCGTGTGACACAGCTGCCCCCCTCCCATAGCCAGACCCCGGGCTGGGCGTATTGTACAGAGCAAGGAGGAGACGCAGGCCCCGGACGGAGATGCTGCCCCAGGTGGCCTCTGCTGCACCCAGGCGAGGACGTGCCCTGCCTCAACAGCCCTCGGCGTGCCCTGCCCATATGGTCCCTGACACCAGAAGCCCATGTGGCCTGCTTATTGTCCCCGGCCCAGCCCGCCAGATCCTGGCCTCAGCCCCGCTCCTGCATCCTGGGTGGCCCAGGACACCCTCAGCTGAGTGACAGACAAGCAGCCCATCTGCATCAGTACATGTCCTGCGCATTGGTGCAGGGCACCCTCGGCCTCAGTTTCCTCAAATGTGCCGTCAGCCCACAGCTCCTGAGTTGAGGGCAGACTCCCGCAGCCTTCGCCGTGCTGGACCCTGCTCTGCCAGCGGGGCGCAGCAGAGAAAGCCCTGCCCTCCTTGCATCCTTGGGGCGTTGGGAGCAGAAACGAGCAAGAAGGCTCAGTCAGGTGCAGCACACACGTGATCCTGATAGGTGCAGAGGAGACCTGAACAGGCTTCAGGCCAGGCTGGATCAGGGCGAGGGTGCCATTCTTGTGAGAACCGGGTCACATCGCGGGGAGGCTGCTCCCTGAGGGTCCCCTCAGTTCAGACAGGGTCTCGCTGTGTCGTTCGGGCTGGCCTTGGAAGACTCAAAGTGAGCCTCCTGCCTCAGCCTCCCCAGCGCTGGGATCACAGGTGTGCACCATGGCACCCGGCATCCTGGTGCCCTTGCCCTCAGCGAGCCACGTCCCTCCTTCCTCCTAGAAACCTCCTACAGCTCCCTGCAGGTGGGCGCCTACGTCTTCATCGGCGTGGGTGCAGTCACCATGGTGATGGGCTTCCTGGGCTGCATAGGTGCCATCAACGAGGTCCGCTGCCTCCTGGGCCTGGTGAGTCGGGGCCCCACTCCGGGTGGGGGGCGGGGCGGGGCGTGTGGCAGCCCTGCTGACCTCCGCCTGCTCTGCCTAGTATTTCGCCTTCCTGCTGCTCATCCTAGTGGCCCAGGTGGTGGCTGGGACCCTCTTCTACTTCAACGTGGGCAAGGTGAGCTCCCCGACCCCCGCTGGGCTGGGCACTGTGGGGACAAGAAGCCACTCTGCCATCACAGACAGACTCCTCCCATTCCGTGGAGTCTGTGGGGACACGGGGACAGCAGCCTGGTTTGGCAGCTCGGAGACTCTGGCTTTCAGTATCCTCATCCCAATGATGGCTTCTCTGTAATATGTTACTCGCCTCACGGTTACAAAGTGGCTGCCACAGCACCAGGCTGGGAAGTGAATGTCCAGCTTTCAGACACTAAAGACAGAAGCACAGGAGGGGTCGTTGGGATTTGTGACTGTCCCAGAGATCACTTATGGGATCTGCTGTGTGCACACGGCATCTTCTGAAGCCTCAGGGATGTGGTGGCAGCTGTGGCATGGAGAGGTTAAGCAGCTTGCCTGAGGTCACACAACTCAGAAGTAGCAGAGCCGGGACCGGCACCCAGGCGTGCTGGCTTCTGAGTCCATGCTGATAACATTTTCATTGTGGTCATTCCCTCCTAGATCCTCATTCCTTGTTCGTAATCCTCACCCAGCCTGTTCTCCAGGAAAACTGGAGCTGGCTCTCAGTGGGCAGGTCAAAATGAGAAAGAACAGAACTTACACAGGGAGGAATACTCTTGTTCCTGGCTTGAGTGTGGAGCTTCCTGGCAGCGAGAGCAAAAGGGGAAATAGTGCATTCATTTAGTAAACGAGAGGAAGTTCGCTTGGCTGTGAGACAGACAGGAAGCCAGTGGTTAGGGCCTCAAAACGCCTTTCCCAGCAAGGGGGTTATGGGGTCAGGGCTTCATTTCTGTCCTGTGGCAGCCAGGGCTGTGCTGGGGACATTCTGGTGCCACCGCATCACTACATTGGAAAGGGAGATCATTTTTTCCTTTCCCAGCTTGCTGGAAGTCTGGGTGGGGTCTAAACCCCTTTCCTGGTGTCTGTTCCGGGCAGCTCTGTGGCCAGCTGTGTGTCTCTGTCCCATCGTCAGCGGCCCCTCAGGTGGGCATCACCCTGGGGGTGGGGCCCCAGTGAGGCTACAGGGTCTCCCGGAGACTGTAGCAAGGGCTTACCAGGTTGGAGGAGGGGATCATTGGACCCCTGCTCCCCAGAGAGGTGGTCAGGAAAACGGAGTCCCCCCACGAGGAAGCCCCAAGTCTCTGGTGCTTGTGGGGCTCCCAGGGGACAATGAGGCAGCCATGGGAACATCCTGACTTGTGCCTCGGTTTCCCCAGGTGGATAGGGAGGCTGAACCCTCGCAGGGACAGGTGACCTTTCTGCTCCCCTCTGGAGTGGGGACACAGGAGACTCAAGGGGTGTCGGGGCCCAGACCCAGATCCGGCCTGGAAGCTTGGTGGCCAGGACAGCAGTGGCTCCTGCGGGCTGCAGGGTGCTGGTCATGGGTTACAGCCCAGTGCTCCCCGCTCCTTATTGCATCAGGGTGGGCTGGGTCCATCGTCCTTCCTGTGGGCCATTTGAGGGACTGTGTGACACCTTACAGAGGGGCAGAGGTCTGATCCTCACCCACAGAGTCTGGGATAGTGTCCCCAAGAAGGGTAGGGGACATGGGGCGGGTCCCAGGTGTCCAAGCATGCTGTGCTGGGAAAGAGGCACTGTGTTTGTCCCTTGGTTGATGGGATGAGGCTATGAACTAATACCAGTGGGGAGAAATCAGGGCACAACTCCAGGTAAATGGCCGTGCCGAGTGCCCGCCATAGGCTGCTGTGCGAGGTGCTGAGTTCCCCGTCCTTTGGAGCATGCAAGTGGCACCAGGAAGGTAGCAGAAGGATCCTCACGTGTGTGTCACGCGCTAGGCTCAAGGGCCCCTTCCAACTCAGCTCTGTGAGGGGTTTCACTGCAGAGCAAACTGAAAGCAGAGCCTGCAGGTCGGCGTGATCTCCGGCGGGTAGGAACTGGCCGTCGGTGGCTTGCGGGGCGACTATCTCAGGGCCCCGGAGCCGATGGGGGCTGGGTGCCTGTCAGGTCGCTGCTGCCGGCTAGCTGTGTGATCAGGGCCTTCACGTGACCTGAGCTACCTCCTCCTGGAGGGTCCCGGCCTGTCCCGTACCACAGACCACAGTGAGCGGGCCGCACGGAGCGGGCCGGGTCCAGCT
The DNA here is from genome assembly GCA_004026905.1 of Hystrix cristata. NCBI lineage: Eukaryota > Metazoa > Chordata > Mammalia > Rodentia > Hystricidae > Hystrix > Hystrix cristata. The sequence goes on along the minus strand of PVJO010001240.1, from coordinate 50,055 downwards.
CTGGAGAAGGGAGGCGGGCGGGCTTCGGGAGTACTGCAGCGAGCCGCCTCGTCCCCACTTCCTCCGGCTCTGTGCTCTTTCCTGTCTCTCTGGCTCCCTGGTTGCCGGGGTGACGTCTCTGGCGTCCCAACACCGGCCGCATATCTCAGCCTCGCTGGGGACCGCAGGAGGAGGTGGCGTTTCCGTGGAAACTGCCCCCATCACCTTGTCATTTCTGGAGGCCTGGGGGGGGCAGGAAGTGCGGCCCTGCGACAGTCACACTGCGTATAAACAGAGTCGAGGCTGCGCGGGCGCTGGGTGGGCGGAGAGGATGTAGGAGAGGTGTCTGGGGACCCATCTTCTCCACACCTGGGACTGGAGGGGAGCCAGCAGGTGAGGACAGAGACCCAAGATCTGTGGGCAACGTGACCGCTTAATGGGGGAAGCGGGCTCTGGAGTCAGACCAGCCTGGGTGCGAACCTCAGGTCTCGGGCACAGTGGCCCTGTGACCCCTTCACTGGGCTTGCGTCCACGTCTCTGTATGGAGGGGACAGGGCTGGGCCCCGGGTCTGCGTGAGGACCGCACTGTGTGAGAGCGGGGAGCCCCGCTCTCAGGCTTCCGGCCGACACCCTGTCCCGTCCCCTGTCCCCGGAGCCCCGGCCGAGCGGGCGCGGCCAGCCGTCCACACGGCGGGCCCAAGGTGGGGCACGGCTCTGGGCCCCCGTCCCACCGGAGCCCCGTGTGAGGCCTGCGGGTCGTGTCCTCACACTCCTTCAGGCCCTCGCCTGCCGTGTTCATCATCAGTCTTTCCTTCGGGGTGACCGAAAGCCGGGTGCTTCTCACAGGGGCTGCCAGGCAGGGTGGGCGGCACAGTGGAGAGGGCTGGGGCAGCTGGAGGGGGTGCTGGGCCACACGGAGCTGGGGCAGTCCGAGGCTCCAGCGCCACTCCTGCTCTGACGCTGTCTCCCTGGGAGAAGGAAACCGTCCCTCCTCCTCAGGACCAAGTAGCATCTTGGCAGGGGAGTCCCGTGGCATCCCGTGCGTGTCCCCTCCTGCGGAGAAAGGAGCCGGCCACTGTGCACCTGGCACACGATTGTGGTGTGCGCACATGGGTCGTCTGTGCACCCCACACACCGGGCTTGACTCTAGCTGCGGGGGACTCTGTAGTGAGCAAGCCACCCACAGTCCTTGTCTCCATGTGGGTGGCACTCAGCAGGAAGGGAGAGAGATGATAAACCGGAAGCACTCAAGCGCTTCACATGTGCCAAGCTTGCCCCTGAAGGATAAGGAGAGCCCGGAAGGGGAGCAGAGGGGTGAGCGTTTGAAGAGCGGTCAGGAAGGTGGCATCTCACAGTCATGAGGGCAGCCAGGGCGTGATCCTTGTTCGTATCAGCAGGCAGCGGCCCAGGCAGTGGGAACAGCAAGTGCAAAGGCCCTGGGGCAGGAGTGTGCCTGGCACAGAGACAGCAGGGAGCCCTGTGTCAGCACCAGAAGGAAGGACAGAGGGACAGAGGTCTTGGTGGCCGTCACAATGTCAGTATTTTTCCTGAGCGTGGCAAGAAGCCACAGGAAGCCTCGGGCCTCGGCCAGGCTGGGAGAGGTGGGCGCTGGGCAGGGGCTCCGGAGGTCTGAGCAGAAGTTGACCGCAACCCGACCCTCCGTCCACAGCTGAAGGAGGAGATGGGCACCGCGGTGTCAGACCTCATCCGGAGATACAATGCCAGCGGCGGGGACAGCCTGCAGGAGGCCTGGGACTATGTGCAGGCCCAGGTGAGCGGCCCGCCCTGCACCCGGCCCGTCTCGCGGGCATCCTAGGAGGGCCCAGGAAGTCTCCGTGTCTTGCTCGGGCACGGGACGGGCTGGGAATGTCCCCACCCCAGAGGCACCGGCCTTTTCTGCCATAGAGGTGGTAGCCTGTGAGGCCCTGCAATAAGGAAGCGAAAACCTGCCTGAGAAATGCGGCCTGAGCTGGCCATGGCGCCGCACATCCGTAATCCCAGCACCGGGGAGGCCGAGCAAGGAGGATTGGCATGAATTCCAGGCCAGCCTGGGCTACACAGTGCGACCCTGTCTAAAAAAAGGAGAAAGGAAAAGCGAAACGCTGCCAGTGGCAGGCAGGCCCTTCTGCGAGTGCCTGGCGCCCCCTGCTGGCCACTGGTCCTGGACGCAGCACCCCGGTGGCCAGGAAGCAGCTGGGGACCCAAGCCCTGCCCTTCTCTCTCAGGGCCCACGGCCCACCCCACCGTCCATCTGGTCCTCCTGGGATCCCAGAGAGTCCTCCTTACCCCTCCAGGAGACCAATTTCTCCTTCAAAACAGCAGAATTAACCGTTTTCACTTTGGCAAACTGGAAGATCAGTGCCAAATTTCAACCATGCAGGCCCAGCCCCTTGAAGTAGAGCAGGCTTTGCTGAGCTCCTACTGGGCTCGTCCCCCTCCCTCCCCTCCCCCTGGCAACAACCCCTCATCGTCGGAGCCTTTGTGGTCCCTTTTATAGGTAAGGAAACTTTTGGGGCGGCAGGGGGACAAGATCTCAGGATGTAGTTCAGGCTGGACTTGAACTCACTATGTAGCCCAGGCTGGCCTCGAATTTGCAGTGATCCTCCTGCCTCAGCCTCCCAAGTGCTGGGATTACAGGTGTGTGCCACCCCGCCCAGCCTAAAAGCCATTTAAATTCCTGTGGCTCACAGAAGCCAGAGGGAGCCTAAACTCTAATCCCAGCGGCTGGGCCAGCCCTGGGGTCCTGAAGTGTCCCATCTGAGCCCTGGGCAGGGAGGTGGGAGGGGGCCTCCGGGGTGGCCGTGAGTACACAGTGGTGCCCACCCTGCCAGGTGAGGTGCTGTGGATGGGTCACCTTCTACAACTGGACGGACAACGTGGCGCTCATGAATCGCAGCGAGGTCACCTACCCCTGCTCCTGTGAGGACAGGGGCGATGAGGATGCCGATTTCTCCAACATAAAGGGCTTCTGCAGCCTCCAAAATACCACCCAGGATGGCAACAACCCTGAGAAGTGGCCGGTGTACAAGGAGGTGAGCACCCCTCCTCCGGCGGGGCCCGCTCTGATCCCTGGCCCGGTGTTGCAGCAGGTCCCTGCCCGGGGTGCTCTGCGCAGTCCTTTGTGACGGGTGGGGGCGTGGCGTGGCTGACTCGGCTGTGCGCCTTGCAGGGCTGCAGGGAGAAGGTGCAGACGTGGCTTCAAGAGAACCTGGGCATCATCCTGGGCGTGTGTGTGGGTGTCGCCGCCATCGAGGTCTGTCCCCTGCCCTCTCGCTGGGGTCCTGGGTTGGGGGGCTGGGCCTGCAGGGCAAGGGGCCCAGCTGCTTCTGGCCCAAGTCCTGTCTGGCTGTATGGCCACAGATGAGGCCCTGTCCCTCTCTGGGCCTCTCTGCCACCTGCACAGGGTGGTTTCCAGGCCCAAGCTGCTTGTTCCAGACGGCGGGCCGGGACTCTGGGCCGGAGCAGGCCGCCTCCCTGACACCTCTGTCCCTCACAGCTCCTGGGAATGCTCCTGTCCATCTGCCTCTGCCGGCACATCCGCTCCGAAGACTACAGCAAGGTCCCCAAGTACTGAGGGGCCGCTGTCCCCACCTTCCCACCTGTCTCTTGGCCGACACCCCCAGGGGCTCCCTGGCTCCCTCCTCCCCGTCCCTCCCACTCACCGTGCCGGCCAGAAGTGAGGGCTTTCTGGGGCCTGCACGCCTGTCCCGCCTTTCTGCTGCTGGCGTTGAGCCCCGCTGGCCCCACGGCCCTCTGCTTGCTGCCCGCCGGCCAGGGGACTCTCAGCAGCTCCGAGCGTCACTTCCTGCATGGCCCTGCGCGGGCAGCTGTGTCCTCCCTCCCCCGGAGGTCATGTGTAGTTTACAGGGGCGAGTGTATCAAAATGGGGGGAGGGCCGGATGAGGTGCCCTGGAGCCGCCAGGGCACTGCCCACGGGGTGGTCACTTTGCTTCCACGACACTGTGTCTCTGGTTTCTCTCATTTTCACAAAAGGTGGTAGGACATTGTGGGCAGCCGCTCGGCCCAGCCAGGCCACGCTGAGCCAGGGCAGGACCTCGCGAGCCCTGGCTGGGGACAGGGTCTGCCTGCTGGGCACACGGAGCTGGCCCTGCCTCCTGCAGAATCTGAGGAGAAGCTGGACTGGCCTTGCTTGCTGCTGTCCCCTGTCCCCCTGGGAAGCGGTGGCTGTGCCTGGTGGCACAGAGAGGCTCCGTGTGCTCAGTTCTGGAAACCAAACTGCAGGCTCCGAGACTATTAATTAAAAAGGGTTTGTAACAATCCGGCCGGAAGTGGTGGGGTCGTCGCCTCCAGGGGCGGGGAGGACTCGCAGGTGTGAGCAGAGAGGCTGCGTCCGCCCCGCATCCGGGCGGTTTCTCCCGTCCAGCCTGCTGCCGGCACCTGGAGTCTGGCGGCAGTGAAGGCCGGTGTCAGTCATCAGTTACCTTCCAAGGCCTGCTTCTGAGGCGGGCTCCGAGTGCCCCTCAAGGTGTCCAGAAATGGGCTGGTGATGCCAGGGCTGGGCAGCATGGGATGAAGGTGGCCCGTCTTTCTACGTTTCATACTAAAGGCAGAGAGTGGAGTCACACGGGCCGAGTCCGGGCCCCTTTGAGATGGAATGGGAGACTTTATGCGGGAGATTGAGACAGCGTCTCTGTGTAGCCCAGGCTGGCCTCTTGGGCTGGGGGCGCCTGCGCCTGGCTGCTACGAGGCCAAGATAGGAGGTGTCTCAGCAGGGCCCACCAGGGGGCGCTGCTGCCTTGGTCGAGGAGCCTGGTTACTGCCCGCGCCACACTATCCCAAATCTGTGTGTCCCTAGTGGCACCCTGGAAGCGTTTGTGACAATACAGACTCCAGTACTCTGGAGCACCAGATCTGGGATGGGGATCGGGAATATACGTTTTCCTTTCTTTTTTTTTTTTTGTTTTTTTGAGATAGGATCTCATTATGTAGCTGAAACTGGCCTCCAACTCAGTGATCCTTCTGCCTCAGCCTTCCCAGTGCAAGGATCCCAGGCACGCGCCACCACACCCAGCTCAGGAGTCTGCAGCTTTTGCGACCCTCCAAAGTGACTGCTGAATCACATCGCTTTAGAGCCTCAGGCCCTGGGAGGATGTAGCCCTGGACTGTCACTAGATAGAGGGGGGCTGGAGGCACCGGAGAACCCATCTAGCTTACTTCATTAGTAACCTGCCTTGTACCATAAAGGAAGCTCACGTGCCAAAATATAAAACTTCACAGGAAGTGTAGGTGCGGGTGAAACAAAGAGCCAAGTTGCCCACAGGTTTACTTACCTGGGGTGGCAGATGTGTGTCGTGCACCTGCCCACACACAAGCGACCTCACTGACTGGCCATAATGCTCGTTTTCTTAGACCAGATGTGTCTGGGTCATTCTGAAGAGCCAACATCGCTTATTGCCACTTCAGATGCCTTCTCGACTCTGCTCATCGGTCCATCTAATTGGATCGTAGATTGACCACTGCTGTCACCTTTGAGTACAGATTGCTACATGAAGCCACAGTTTTGCCTCTGAGCTTCCTAGTGGCCAAAGGTGGGGGGAGCTGGCAGCACTTCAGGGGCCAGCTTGGGGGGCGCCAAGGTGACAGGAACCCTGGGATGCCAGCCGCCAGCCCCTGGTCCTTGCTTCCTGGAGGGCCCGGGACCGGGTTCCTTCTGTGACTCTAGAGGTTTAGCACACTCTGACCCCCCCACACACACACCCCGCCGTGCCACTGCTGTACGGAGAAGCTGGCTCAGCCTGGGGTAACAGGGCAGCTGAGACCGGCGGCTCGTCCTCCCAGACAGCAGCGACCCTCGACCCTCGGCTGTGGAGCCACCAGCCTGTCTGTGACAGACAACACCCTGCTGAGCCCACCTAAGGCTCAGGCTGTAGAAATGCTGGCGTCTCCGGCCCTAAACATGGGGCCCATGATCCCACGGCAGCAGCCATCTGGCACAGTGATGACTAGGTGACAGTAGTGACAGCCACCATGTGCTGAGGGCCAGCTGCAAGCCAGGAGGGTCCTGAGCCTTAGTTAGTGTTCGCTCCCAGGAGCTCTGGGGGTTGGTGTCGGTGCCTTAGTATATAGACAAGAAAAGCACACTGGTAATCTCAGCACTTAGGAGGCTGAGGCAGGAGGATCACTGAGAGTTCAAGGCCAGACTGGGCTACATAGTGAGACCTGGTCTCAAAAACAAACAAACAAACACGAAAACAGGCTCTGAGGAGATGTAGGTCTGCTGCAAGCTGCTCCCTGGTAGAGATGACGGATCTAAGTCTGTCCCTGCAGACTCGGGCTACGACTCTCCTTCCCAGACGCGCCTCGGCAACGGAGCGCAGCAGCGCTGCGGCGCGTGATGTGTTCTCACACAGGCGCTGACGTCATGGGGAAGATGGCGCCTTGCCCTGCTCTGCGCCGCCCTGGAGCCTCCCAGGCCCTGCTGCCGGGAAGACGACAAAGGACAGGCGGCATCTGTCCTCCCAGATAGAAAGGTGATTTCTTTCTTCTCCGTGCCGATCTCTGTTCAGTCAGCAGACGTTTAGTGGAGGCCTATTAGGTGCCTGTGTCCAAAATGCTCTTTCTGCCTCGGTACACTTTCTGAGTCCCTACTGTGGGCCTCACTCAACCCTGAGTTAGGCCCCCTCCTTCTACCAACACAGGGTAAGTTAGGGTCCTCCCCACTTTGGGGAAAGGGATATTGAGGCAGAGTCTCGCTGTGTAGTTGTGGCTGGCCTTGAACTCACTGTGTAGCCCAGGCTGGCCTCATACTCACAGCGATTCTCCTGCCTCTGCCTCCTGGTGGCTGGGATCACAGACATGCATCACTATACCCAGTGGATCATCCCCACTTTACAGTGAGAAAAGTGGAGTTCCACAGACGGGATTTGGTTCCAGGTTTGGCTGAATCCAGGTAGGGTCTCAAGACTTCCTCCATTGCCACAGCTGTGGCTTTTTAAAGGGGATTTTGACATTTTCACAGGGCTCTGTGTAGGGCAGACTGAGAGGAGAAAGGGTGACGGGACTGTTGGAAATGTTCCCTGTCCCCAAGGGCTGGCTGCCTCCTGGTCCCGCTGCCCAGGCCCAGGGTGGTGCTGTGCATGGTGGTTGGCCAGGGTGGGGGTGGTAGGTGCTGGAGGGAAGGAGTGGTGGCCACACATTCCAGCCTGCACCCTCGTGTCTCAAGCTGACAATCGCAGCCACTCTGGTCCCCACTTGCCCCTCTGCTTAGCCACTGGACCACTCCATCTCCTGGCACCAGGCCCCGGGCGCCGTGCCCTGCCCTCCCTGCGTGGGGGCTTAGCCGCAGGCCTCCAAGGGGCACAGAGCCTGGTCCAACCTCCACGGCCTCCTTCGGGTCAGAAGCTGTCCCCAGCCGAGGTCCTGGCCAGCTACAAGGAGCCCCCTCCGCCGTGTGAGCCAGGAGCCCAGATGTGTGCAGGAGGAGTACAGAGGGCACTGGGGGCTTGCGGGTGTTCTGGGCCACGAAAGTCCCAGAGCCCACAACCACACATGGCTACTGTCCTCCAGGGCAGCTTGGGTGCTGGAAAGATCCCTGCACCCAGGGCCCTGAGTGGTGACAACCTTAGCCAAGCCTCTGTGCCCTCTGGGCCTCAGGCTCGTCATATCTAAACCAGTCAGAGACTTCTCAGAGCCACCCACCACACGGACTCCAGTACCAACGTCTAGGACCCGCTCAGCCCTGCATTAACGTCTGTGTCCCACAGCAACCCCAAGGACACAGAAATCTCAGCGTCACCCCCATTCCGCAGAGAAGCCGAATGGAGCGGTGGCGCAGTGCACTGGGTCACACAGCTGAGGCCAGCAGCCCCGGCCCCAGGGCAGGTTCGGCGTGGCCACCGGTCTCTTTGTCCAACAGGCAGCGTTGGCAAATGTGTACTCGCCCTGCAGGATTCCAGAGCGGCTGCTGGGCCCTGCTCCCAGCTTGCTCTCCTGATGCCCCGCACTAAGTCACCAGCCCCCGCCCCCCAGGGCGCACCTGCCTCCCTCCTCTGCTGTCCCCCAACCTCACCGTGTCCCGGCCCACATTTCCCAAAAGTTTGTGTTTCCCGAAGTGCGGCCCCATGAAAAGCCACAGAAACGGCTCTCTGTGCACATCTGAGTCTTTGCACACGTGTTTGTAGGGATACGCATGCATTTGTGACTGTGTGTGCACAGGCATGCATGTATGTGTGTGTGTGTGTACGCTTGCACATGCAAGTGCACGTCTACATGTTCACTGCAGGGCTCCGATAGACGAGCTTGGGGCCCAGGCTCTTCGGGGAGACTGGACGGGCTGGCAGGCAGGGGACTGAGAGCCAGCCTCACCCTCGTGAGTGGTGGCCTGGGACAGCAGTGAGCCCAGTGTGGGGACAGGGGAGCAGAAGGGGCACCAGGGTCCAGGTGTCAGGGCCTGGGGCGGGGTGGGGTCCAGGAGGGTGCTGTGTGGAGCTGGGCTGGAGTCAGGCTAGGGACACCAGGTCCCAGTGCGTCGGCTGGAGGTGTGCGGGTGACCCGGGCTGTGTGGGTGGTGACCGTCCCGATCTGCCTGGCACTGGGGGTTTCCTGGGACGTGGGCTGTCATCGCTAAACCTCGGAGGCCGCAGACAAGGACAAGCTGGTCATTCCCAAAGGGAGGAGTCCCCGAAGGCACTCGGGGCCCCACTTCAGCAACAAAGCGTGCAGAGCCACACTTGCTGGGCTTGGGGACCCTGGAGAAGGAGCGTGGCTGGGACAAATGAGGGGAACGAGAGCCACATGGAGCCTGGACCCAGAGCGGGGCAGCGGCGTGTGAGGGCAGAGCAGGCCGGGTGGCCAGGGAGGAGGGTGGTGGTTTAGCAGGGGTGCCAGGGGGCAGATGTTCGGGCACCATTGTGAAGTCCCTGCTCTCTCAAGGACCATGAGAAGATGGCAGCATGTGTCCCTGAAGGTCAGGGAAGTCTAAAAGGACCAGAAAGGGCTGCTTCCTGCTAGGAATGGGAGGACGGAGACGGGCCGGGTCCCCCAGAGGTGGTCAGAGTACAGGGACCCAGTCTGCCAAGGTGTTCCCCTGACATAGCTCCTCTCCCTCCTCCCCCTCCTTCCCCCTCCCCCATCTCTCCCTCCCCCTCCTTCTTTCCTCTTCTTCCTCCTTCTGTTCTTCCTTTTCCTCCTCCTTTTTCTCTTCCCCTCTTCCCCTTCTCCTCCTCCTCTCCCTCCCCATCCTCCTTGTCTCCCCCCCTCCCCCCGGTTCCGTGGTCCTGTAAATTCAGGAGTTGACATAATAGGCAGCCTGTGTGAGGCAGACACAGAGAGCCAGAGGGCCGGGACGGGGGTCAGCCCTCGATGGAGGGAGCACAGCTCAGCGGTTCTGGTGGCCCGAGGGACCCACAGAGACAGCCCCATCCTCACCAGGCCCACAGCAGGACAAGGGAAAGAGCCTCTCCCCTGGAACTTGCCCTCCCCATGGGCCCTGAATGACAAAGAGCCGCCTGGGGAAGAGGGTGGCAGAATAGGGACCTGCGCAGGCCGGGGAGCTGGAGCCACTCCATGGCCACCTGGGCGGGCGGCAGGGGCAGCAGCGATCTGCCTTACACCAAGTTCGCAGGCGGGACTGTCAGCGCCTGCAGCCGGGCGGGCCTTCTGCGTCTCCAGCCTGCGCTCTCAACTTTGTCACCTACAGGCATCAGAAAAGTCATAGGACTGTGCCGCCTCTTATCCAGGAATGGGGGACGGTTTCCTGTGAATGAATGTAAAGTGACACTGGGGGACAAGAGTACAGTGGCTCTCCTTGTGCACCATCGTCCAGCTTGTCGGGTTCCTGCTTTCTGTGTGGTTAATGGTGTGACTCTGTCCCCCGTCAGGAGGTGAGCTCCCCGAGGGCAGGTCCTCGCCAGGCGGCTCTGTCCCCAGGCACCTGGCTAGAAGATGCTGATTTCTTCCCTTCCATTGCCTGCTGCCCTGGTGATCAGGGGAGGTGGCTGGGCGAGGCGGGGGAGGCCAGGCTTTGTGGATGTGGATATGGGATCTGTCCCCTCCCTCTGGCTTCTCTGAGAGTCACTGCCATAGATCAGACAGTCATCAGCAAGTGACGGCAGTAAGCTATCGGACAGGCGCACAGCCAGGCATCGAGTGGGGTCAGCTTGCCAGACAGACAGAGTCTGAGGGTCACTCCCTGCGCACAATCTGATGAGGACACCGCTTGCCAGAGTCCCCTGCCTGGACTCCCAGGGGTCTCTCCTTCCCGGAGGCCCCGGCCCAGCAGGCCAGTCTGAGGTGCTCCTGGCGAGGTGCCCAGCCCCATCACGCTGCGACTTGGCAGCATCCTGCTGCCCCTCCCCCTCCCTCCCAAGGTGGGAGCTCCAGGCTCTGCCAAAGCATTACTAAGAGTGGCGGTGACGTCACCCTCTGGTCCCCCACCCAGGCCACTTACCCTTCACCCTTGGCTGCTCCTGAGAGGGTGACACATCCTGGGGGGAGGGGCCTCCACCCTGGGGACACTCGACCCCCACCCCCGCCAGGCTGTGTACACACAGGCTCCCTGCCTCCTGGTCCAGCCACAGCCGCCTGGTCCTGGGGACCGAGCTGGACGGTCCTAGCGCACACCCAGGCTCCTCCCTCACCAGCAGAGTGGCCGCAGACAGGATGAGGTCCTCACCTCCCCTGCCTCGGGGCGGGTGAGGCTGGAGGAGGCCACGTCTGCCAGGGCGACCTTCCCTCACTCTGTGCGGGTCAGGCGTCCACGCTGCATTCCTCAAGGTCCATTTCAGAGGTGACGGTGAGTCCTCTGCTGTCATGGTGAGCTGAGGACTTGTCGCCAACACTCTCACGAGCAAAGTCAGCACCCACTTCCGGGGGCACTGTGGCATGCGGGGGCAGCGTGGGACCGGGCCTGCGTCCCCTGCATGTGGGACGCCCAGAACCCTCTTGGCTAGTGGCAGGACTTGCCTTCCAGGAGGCCAGGGGTCACTATTCCAGGTCCCTGCAAGCACGGGCTCTTTCCGCTCCAGGGGCTGGCACTTCCCAACAAATCCCAGGATGGAGTTTTCCATGCAGGAACAACCCTGAAATACAATCAGGCTGCTGTTGGCTCCCAGTCACAGGAACCCGGTCTCCGGAGCCCCAGAATCCTGAGCGCAGAAGACCAGCTGGGCTGCTTCAGTGGTTTATGTCTAGATGTGCCCCAAGAGCCTCACGCAGTCATAGGCAGGGCTTCTGGAAGGAGATTGGGTTATGGGGCGGTACGGCTGGCACGCCGTTGGGAGGTAGGGTCAGGTCGAAGAGGTGGGTACCTGTGGGCATGGCCTGGAAGGGTTTACCTCTCTCCCTGGCTCCCCCTTGATCATTCTATCCCCTGGATACCAGGCCATAAGCAGTCGTATCACGCCACCCTGCCTGGGGGCCAGCCACCTATGGACTGAAACCTCTACAAACTGTGATCCAGAATGAACCTTCCCTCCTTTAAATTGTGGGCGTCAGTATCATGTGCCAGCGACAAAGAGAGTGACTAAGGCCCCCGGCCCCCCCATGCTCCCTGCCGGCTGATAGATGATCTTTCAGGACGCCCGTGTAGGCACCATCAACCGATTGGACACCTCTCGAGCAAGTCCCCAGCACATGTGAGACACACCGCTCCCCGCACCATCAGCAATGAAGGTAAAACAACAGCAAAGGTCTCATGCTGGCCCAAGGTGGAGGCTCTTCTGGGGACGTCTTCACGAAGCTGGATCTCACAGGACTCCACCCCGAGAGTAAGAGCCCAAGATAAATAACTCCACTGCACGGCGTTAGGGAGCAAGAAATGTGCGCATCCCAAACACAGCATCGCTGCAGGGTAAAGCCCTCTGCAGTGACCATGTGTAAGCGTACGCCAGCCACCAGGTGGGCTTGTATCTTATCTGTTCCCCCAAGTGGTCCATACCTTCCAGACAGAGCTTTCAGTTTAATATGCTTCTAAGTTGGTGATATTCAAAAGTGGCTCACAAGATCAACTATAAATGCCCTCCAGACGAACATAACTTTAAAGACACTCACAGAGAACGTTCCAAGAAATATGCGACCCCAGTTAAAAAAAAAATTTAAAGTACACAAAGAAAATACCATGACTAAGAGTCAGCAGAAACAACAGACAGCAGAATCAGACCCGGCAGGGCATGTGACAATGGGATAGATGCGAAAGAGAGAATGTTTCAGAGAGAAATCAGAGACATTTGAAGATATGAGCAAGTAATGAGAGCCTGACAAATTTGGAAATTAATCAAAGAGAATGTCTAGAAATGAAAATTGTAACCCTTGAAACGGTAGGATTCAAGGTATGTGCCAAAAAAGAGATCATGTAAGGCTGGAGACAGAATTGGTAAGATATAAGGGAGAACTGTAGAAACTGTTCTGGAAACAGTTCAAAGAGAAAGAGTTGGAATCTGTAAAGGGAAGTGAAAGGTAGGAAGGTCTAATGCACACAATCGGTATTCTAGAAAAAGAAGATGGAAGGAAGAGGCAATATTTGAAAAACTGGCTTAAGAATTGGTGAATAAAATCAAACCTAGAATTCAGAAAACTCTATATTTCTTAAGCACCAAAAAGAAAATGTACCTACATACACATTGAAAGTAAACAGCAGAATCTTAAGTGATATCATGAAAGTAGCCAGAGAGGCCAAAAACAAAACAAAACAAAGCAAACAAACAAACAAACAAAAAACCCCAGAAGAAATAGCCTTTAAGCAGATAGCAAACTTCACAACAGTGAGTATTTTTAGCATATTCTAAATTTATATTAGTAAAATAAAAAATATACCAGGCAAGGTGGCACATGCCTATAATCCCAGCACTAGGAAGGCTGAAGCAGGAGGATGCCATGAGTTCAAGGCCAGCCTGGGCTACATAGGGAGACTCTGTCTCAAAAAAAAAAAAAATAGTTCTAACTTAGAATTCTCTATCTACATTTCAAGAACAAAGCTATAGTAAAACTAAGAGGGTTTATCCCAAAGACCACAATAAAGGACATTCTGAAGAATGACTTTATTCTCCTCAAGGTTAAGAGCAAGATCAGGATGTCTGCCATCACCAAGGCTATTTAACACTGTAGTCGAGGGTCAAGCCAAGGCAATTAGGCAAGAAAAAGAAATTAAAAGGCACTCAGGTTGGAAAGGAGGGAGTAAAACTATCTTCATTTTTAGATGGCATGTTCTTGTGTATAAAAAATCCTAAAGAATCAACAAAAAAACCATTAGACCCAATAAATAGGTTCAGCGAAGATGTAGGATACAAGATCAATGTACAATGATAACTACATTTCTGTAAACTAGCACTAAATAACCCAAAGATGGAATTTTTCCCTAGAAATGTGAAAACAGGACAACCCAGAAGAACAAACAGTGTTGTGGCCCACCCAGAGATCCAAGTATCCGATTCCCTACATGAGTCACAACTTATTTTTGACATCAGGAGCCGTGCCGAAGACCCAAAAGACATTTACAATATCATCAAAAAGGATAAATGACTTAGGAGGGCATTTAACAAAAGAAGGGCAAACCCTGCACACTAAAAGTCATAAGATATTGTTGAAATAAACTAAGGAAGACTCAACTGAATGGAAAAAATCTCTCCTGTTTCTGTTCATGCCATGGAAGATTAATATTGTAAAGATGGTGCTATGTTCCAAGTTGATTTACAAATTCAAGGCAGCTCCTATCCAATTCCCAGCAGGCTGTTTTACAGAAACTTACAAGCTAATCCTAAAATGCATATGGAAATTTGAGGAACCAAGAATAGCTAAAACAAACTTGAAAAAGGACAAAGTTGGAGGAGTCACATTTCCTGATTCTAAGCCTACTACAAAGCTGAAGTAATTAAGACAATGTGATTCTGGCAAAAAGATAGACATATAGATCAATGGCACAGCATTGGGAATCCAGAAATAAACCCGTACAGTTCGGGGAAAGAATATGCTTTTGAACAAATGGTGCTAGAGTGACTGAATATCAACAGGCAGAAGAATGAAGTTGGATTCTTTCCTTCTACCATGCACTAAAATTATCTTACAATGGATAATATAAAACTCTTACAAGAGAATGCAGGAGTACAGGTGTGGATCTTAGTGACCTTGGGCTAGGCAAAATGTCGCTGACTAGATATGACAGCAAAAGCATAGGCAACAACATAAAAATACTTAAAAATATCTGCGATCCCAAAGATGTCATCGGGACGTGAAAGCCAGGCACGGTGCTGCACACCTGTAATTCCAGGTCCTTGGGAGGCCAAGGCAGAAGGGTCAGGGATTCTAGGCCAACCTGGGCGACATAACAAGACCCTTCTCAAAAGCCCTCCAAAACAAAACAAAACAAAAATTCCTAAAAAACTCAAAAAAACAAAAACAAAAACAAAAGAACAAACAAAAGCCATATCTCCAAATATAGTCACACTAGGGTCAAAGCTTGAATATTGGACGAAGAAGGGGAGAGGGGGACAACTCTAGAATGGAAGCATATATTTGCAAATCATATATCTAATAAAACACTACTATCCAGACTATATAAAAATTGTTACAACTCAATATAAAGGAGACAGCCCAGTTCAGAGTAGGCAAAGGATTTGATTAGATTTTTCTTCAAGTAAGTTATAGAACTGGCCAATAAACACAGGAAAACGCGCTCAACGTTATTAGCCACTGGGGAATGCACATCAACACTGTGAGGAGGTTCTATGTCACACCTACTACGACGGCCAGAATGGGAAGGAGTGGAACGGGAGCGAGAGGAGAGATCAAGGACTGGCAAAGATGGGGAGAAATCGGAACCCTCACACGCTGCTGGAGAGAATGCATGTAAGATGATGCAGTCGCTTTGAAAAGCAGTTTGGTACTTTGTCAAAACATTAAACATGTGGTTACCATAGGACCCAGAAATTCCACTCCTAGATACACTTTCAGCAAATGAAAACACACGTCCACATGAAATTTACACACGAAGACACATGAAGCTGAGTGTGGTGGCACGTGCCTGTAACCCCAGCACTCTGGGAGGCTGAGGCAGGAGGGCTGAAGCTTTGAGTGCAGCCTAGATGCCACAATGACTTAGTGAGACCCCATGTTAAAATAAAAAATAAAAAAGGGCTGGGGGTGTAGTTCAGTGAGAAAGCCCTGGGTTCAATACCCCATACTGCAAAAAATAAAAAAAATACATATATATGATTGTTCTTATTAATATTATTCATAATAGCCCAAAAGAAGAGATAATCCAAATATCCTTGCATGAACAATGCCTCAGTAAAGTATGTTGTGGGGCTGGGGATTTAGCTCAAGTGGTAGAGTGCTCGCCTAGCAAGCACAAGGCCCTGAGTTTGATCCCCAGCAGCCTCTCCCAAAATAAATAAATAAATAAAATGTGTTGTATTCATATCATAGAATATTATTTAGCAATAAAAAAGAACGAGAAGCCAGGTGTGGTGATACATGCCTGTAATCTCAGCACTTGGGAGGCTGAGGCAGGAGGGTTGCCATGTGTTCTAGGCCAGCCTGGGCTACACAGTGAGTTCAAGACCAGCCTGAACTACATAGTGAGAGCGTGTCTCAAAAAATCAAAAAAAAAAAAAAAAAAAAAAGGGAGTAAAATACTAACACAGATAGAACATGATGTGATACGATGTGTCTTGAAATCGTAGTGCTAGGCAAAGGAATCCAGCCATAATGGACCATGTGTTCTATGATTCTCTTTATGCAACATGTTTACAGTAGAGAAATCTACAGACATAGAAAATAGACCAGCAATTCCCGGGGGCTGGAGGATTTGGGAAGCAATACAGAGTGACTATCACGGTTACATGATTTCTTGTTGGGTGATGAAAGTCTAAAGTTGATTACAGTGACAGCTGCACAATGGTGTGAATACACAAAAGCCCATGAATTATACAATTCAAATAGATGGATTATATTGCAGTAAAACTCTCTTTTTTGACATAGTCTATGCAGAAAGTAAAATATCTCAGCTTGCCTAGCTGAAAAATAATCAGCTTTGAAAACTAGAGATCAAGAAATTCTAGCTCCAATCAGCTATCCCTGCCTTACCGCGTGTAAGACCAGACTCTCTGCACTGCAGGGAGGGAGGGAGGGGGGGAGAGAGAGAGAGAGGGAGGGAGGGAGGTAGAGAGGGAAAGAGAGAGAGAGAGCAAGAACAAACCACATAGATGTGGAAATTTGAAACCGATGAGCTAAGGAGCTCATAGGTAAAATAGAAATGATAAGAGAAATTAGAAAATTCTCAGAATTAAAACTATTTAAAGACTACATATTAAAACTTGTGCACCATAGCTAAAGTCGTGCTTAGACAGAAATGTATAGCCTTATTTATCATATTTGAAAAAGAAAAGAACTCTGAAAACCAATGAACTAAGTATCCAACCTAAGAATTTAGCAAAACACGTGCAGAATAAACCCAAATTAAGTTGAACTGAAATGAATAAAAGTGAAAAAAAAGTATAGTGTCAAAGAATAATAATACCAAGATGCAGCACATACTTACAGTAGACACCCTACCCAGTTTTCTCTGTATTTGTGGCTACATTTGCCGCATCTCAGTTAAAGAATGCATTTCCCAGGGTAGGTATGGTGATACATGCCTGGTCAGGTGGCGTAGGCCTTGTCATTCCAGCCTTCCAGGAGCCTGAGGCAGGAGGATCTAAAGTTCAAACTCAGCCTGGGTGATTTAGCAACTTGGTGAGAGCCTGTCTTTAGAAAGGGCGAGACAGGTAGCATAATGTGAAGGGTCTGGGTTCAATCCCCAGTATCAGAAAAAAAAAAAAAAAAAAAGCATCTCCCACCTTCCCTTGCAAGTTGGGTGTGGCTATGTGAAAATGTGACTAACTTTAGTCAATAGGATGTGAGCGTATATGACACGCAATTTCCCGGTTGTGCCTTTAAAAGGAAGGGCCTGTTTCTCCTTGCCCTGACCCCTTCTTGCTGCTGGAATGTACAGGGTGGGAGGTATGTATTAAGGTCAGCAGCTCAGCAACAGAGTAAGAGCCAGACTTCCTGATGAGATGTGAGGTGTCCACCGTGGTACCGCTTTGCTTACTTGAAATTCCATGTGACATAGAAATAAACTTCTACCTTGTTTCAGTCAGCTACTATTATTTTTGATCTCCTGGGATAGTGGGCAAACTAGTAATTTAAATCGTGCAACTGGATCTTTGAAAAGACAGTAAATTGCTACGAGGTTTATCAAGAAAAGAAAAGAGATAAGGAATAAGAAAAATCAGTATGAGGAATAGAAAAGGAAACATAACTACAGATACAAAGGCGATTAAAAAGCTGATCAGGGATGTCCAGTCCTGGACACCATAGAGCTGCAGGGACTGACTTTTCCACTTGAAAGATAATACTGTCTCATGACAGTGGACACCAGGCGCCAAAGGGCAGAGATGCCTGAAATTGCAGATTAGACACTGCAGAAGAAAGATTAGTGAGCTTGAAGTCACTGGGATAGAAATTACTCTTAAGAAACATGGAGAGGAAAGAGACTATAAAACCATGAATATAGCATCAATAACACGTGTAACTACTTCAGGCAGCCTAATAGACGTACAATTGAAGTCCTAAAGAAAAAGGGGAAGAGAAAACTATTTGCAGAAATAATGACCCAAATTTTTCCAATTTTGATGGAAACTGTAAGTATGCACAGGAAATATGAGGAAGATAGATGAAGCCACAATAATAATCAAATTGTTAAAAAACAGAGATAAAACAAATCTTTTCAAGAAACATCCAGAAAGAAAGACATTAGACATATTATGAAGAGCAAAATAAAGATACAACAGCCGACTTTGATTGGAAATATTACAAGTCAGAAGGCAGAGGAGCAGTATCTTTAAAGTCTGTCAACCTAGAATTCTTTATACAGCAAAAATATCTTTCAAAAACAAAGATGAAATGAAGCCCACATGTTTCAGGATGAGAAAGCCTGCACTACAAGAAGTTTTAAATGATGCCCTTCTAAAGAAGAAAAATGACACCAGATGAAAATCTGGATTTTTTTGTTTGTTTATTTTTTGAGGCAGGGCCTCATTATGTACTTCAGGCTGGCTTTGAACTCACTATGTAGCCCAGGCTGGCCTAGATCTCATGAGAAGCCTCCTGCCTCAGCCTCCCAAGTGCTGTGATTACAGGCATGCACCACCACACCTGGCCAAAAATCTGGATTTACACAAAGCAATAAGAAGCATAAAATGCTATCCTTAGGAATATATAAAATTTAATTATTATTTAAGTGTCTTTAAAAGATAATCAAATATTTAAAGCAAAATATAATGGCAACATATTACTATATCCACAACACATGGAGAAATTATATGCAAAACCAAATAGCACAAAGACAGAATGTGGAGAAATGGAAGTACACTGTTGTACACACCGTATACTCATACAACACAGGAAGTAGTGTTATAAAGCTTGCAGGTAGATCAGTGAGTTAGAATGTATAACTATATGTGTAACTATAAATGAACTTTTTTGCATGGGATATAAAAATATTCCATGCAAAAAAAGAAAATAGGAATGAAGAATATATGCGATATATAGAAAATTGGCAAGATGCTAAATTTCAACTCAACCTTATTGTGACAGTTAATTTTGGCTGTCAATTCAACTGGATTGACAGGTGCCTAAAGAATTGGTAACACATACTTCTGGGTGTGTCTGTGAAGGTATTTGCAGAAAAGGCTGGCAGTGGGTCAGTGAGCTGAAGGGGGAGACCAGCCCTGAATGTTGGGAACTCCATCCGTGGGTGAGGGCCGAGAGCCAACAGCAGGAAAGGGGGAAGCTCGCTCTCAGATACACTCAGACCCTTTTTGAGCGACTGTATTTTTCTGCTACTGTCACTCACATCAGACTCCAGGTTCTTCTGCTTTAAGCGCAGATTTTCCCCAGGGCATCCGGGCACTCAGACTCAGACTGAGGTTGCATTGTTGGTCTCTCGTTCACTCTGACGCTTCCAGCTTCTGGGATAGAGAAGCTACTGGTTTTCCTGCTCTCCAATCTGCAGACAGCTTTCGTGGGATTACTCAGCCTCTGAGCACAAGAGCCAATCTAATAAATCCCTTTTATATGTGTACATCTTCTATGGATTCCATTTTTCTGGAGAATCCTCATTCATCCACATATCAGCAATTACATTAAATGTAAATGGCCTAAATAGCTTGATTAAAAGGAAATGAGATTGTCAGATTGGATAGATAAGCAAGACCCAATTATATCTGCTTGTAAATAAAAAGAAACAAATAGATTAAAAGAGTGGAAAAAGGTGTATTATCTAACAGTAATCAGAAGAAAGCTAGAGTATATGTATTATTAGAGTAGGTTTCAGAGAAAAAACTTGACACAAGTATAATGAGTGTTATTTTGTAATGATTAAGAGTCAACTCATCAAGAAAAATCATAATCCTAAATGTTTATGCACATAACTACAGAGTCAAAATGCATAAAGCCAAAACTGACAGACAAATCCATAGTTATAATTGGAGATTTCAGCACTCCTTTCTCAAAAGGTAAAATAAGTAGAAAGAAAATTAGGAAGTGTCTAATGACTGGAATAAGGCTAACTCACTTGATCTAACTGATATTTGTAAAACGCTCCACCCAACAATACTGAAAACACATTTTTAATCATACATAGAATATTTACCAAGACAGACTATATTCTGGGCCATAAGCAAGTCTTAATGCGCTTTGAAACATTTAAGTCATACAAAATATGTTCTCCAGTCACAGTGAAATTTAATTATTAATCATTAACAAAAAGCCACCTGGAAAGTCTTTAAGTACTTGGAAAGAAATGTTCAAAGTTTTCACTAATCCATGGGAGAAAGAAAAAATCAAAAGGAAAATTAGAAATTATTTTGAATTGAATGCAAATGGCAATCAAATATTAAATATTTGAGGATGTAGGCTGTTATGGTTTAGGTGTAAAATGTCCCCCGAAAGGCTCATGTGTTCATAGGCAGGGCTCGTGGAAGGTGAGTGGATCATGGGGCGCTGCTCTTTAACCTCATAAGCGCCGCACAGACTCCCTGGGGCAAGCACTGTCAGCCTTGAGGAAGGCTTGAAAACTTAGGACCAGGCGCAGGCGGGGACGCTGGCTACTCCAACTTCCGGCCAGTGCTGCACTAGTCCAGCCGGCTCAGTAACACAGAATAAGATAAGGTAACATTATTTTAGAAGCCTTCTTGCGATTGTTTACATAGACAACCCAAAAGAATTCAAAGATGTGCTCTTAGGATTAAGAAGAGAATTTAGCAAGTTTGCTGGGCACAAAACCAACAGAGAAAAATCCGTATTTCTATGTCGCAGCACAAACAATCAGAACACGCACATAATGAAAGCGAGAGTGTTTACACTCTCCGGCTGCCTCATCGGCGGGTGTGAGCGGCGGGGCTGCTGTACCAGGCCTGCTCTAGGATTAAACAGGACGAAGAAGTAAAGTACTGGCAGAAGCACGGTTACCCGCAAAGGGGCGAACAGGAGACCTGGGCGCCCCACGCCCCTTCCTGTGCTTGCCTCGGAGTTCAGCGGGGGCATCATTCCGTTCCTGCCCCCCAGCCCACGGCTCCCCGGGGCCGGGGGGCTTCCGGCCTGTGCGGTTTGGGGAGAAGCCCCATCAGCAGGAGGAAATCTCTGCAAGGTGTTTACTGCAGGGACTGGGGAGTCAGGTGGCAGCCAGCCAGTCCTGAGTGCTGACTGGGGATTTGGGAAGGAAGAGGGAAGGGGGCAGGTGTTTGAACAGCTGGGTGGGTCGGGGCAGCCTCCGCAGGCCCTCTCACCCCCCGCTTCGTTGCTGTGGTGCCCCTTCCTACCTGGGTTCTGGCTGTGGAAGAGTCTGACGACCCGGCTCTGTGGCGGGGGGCACTTTCTGCCCTGCAGATTGCAGAAGGAAAGCGCTGTGTTTTCTCCTACGAAGGTTTGCAGGTCGGGGCTCAGGAGTGGAGTTCACGGGGGATGGTCGGAGGCCCAGCCCAAAGCACAAATCTGTCAGAAGCTGCAGTAACTCAGAGGACACCAACCACGGTACCTTCAGTAAGGGAGACGGGACCTGTCGGCTGCAGGATGTTTGGGGTCCCAGCCCCCCCCCACCATGTGCCTGGTGCCTCATGGAGACAGGCCTGGGAGGGTCACAGACCCAACCACATTGCCTGGGAACAGCAGCACAAATTCCTAATGTGGATGCAAGATGGCCTCGCCCGGGCCGGAGCTCCTGAAGCTGAGGTCCTGCATCCCTGGCATCTTCTTGCTCATCCATCACAGGCCTGTGACAAGGACCAGGCATCCCCCTGGGTCATCGCTCTGCACCCTCTGGAGGGTGACAATGGCCCTGAGTTCTGCCCCGTGTTCTGAGGCCTGGGAGGGGCTGACCTTGTGCGCTTCTGTTGAGGCTACCGTGACATCCACACAGGGCCACGCCCCAGGAGTCCCCAAGGGGCTGGTGTCACCGTGAGTGAGGACACTCCTATGGTGTGAGGGGACATTCTGGGGAATCTCTAAGGTGGCCCAGCATGCTTGCCCCGTCACACTGGTGGCCAAGCCAGGCGCTCAGCAGGCTGGGCACAGGTTCTCTGTGGACTCCAGGGGGCTGGGCCCAAGCGAGCAAGGCATTGGAGTGACTAGCACAGGCCTGTCACCTACCTAACCTTTGTCCTGTCCCCGGAGGCCCCACCTCTGTCCAGCGTCCCTCTTGGCCACTCCACAGCCACGTGGGAGGTGTTGCCATCCTGCCTGGCCCTTTGGGAAACTGTCATATCTTGCCAAACCTTACTTTTATTAACTGCAAAATGAGGGTAATAAGCTAGACATGGTGGTGCACACCTGTAATCCCAGCATTCTGGGAGGTTGAGACAGGAGGATCACAGGTTCAAGCCCAGCCTGAGCAACTTGGCCACTTAGCAAGACCCTGTCTCAAACAGTAAAAAGGGCTGGGGATATAGCTCAGTGCAAAGGCCCTGACTTCAATCCCCTGTTCCAAAACAGGGTGGGTGGCTAATCATAGTGCCCACCCCAAAGGGTGGTCTCAACTCCCTGACAGGGTATGCGTGAGGTCCCAGCCCACACCTAGGGCTTGAGCGGCACCTGTTAGACATTAGCTCTCGGTGTTTGGTTCCTAGATTTTCCTTTCCCAGATTCCTGGGCAGGGCGCATCTGGGCGGGGAAGGTGAGGAGAGGCAGTTTCACGTTTGATCCTTGGTCTGATGGGGTCAAGTTCACAGCCAGTGCCCCCGCCCCTGACCTCCCAGGACCGAACACTTCCAGCCTCTTCCTCCTGCTGAGGCGGGGATCAGGTTGGGAGGGGCCGGGGGAGAGTGTGCAGCTCTTCAGAAATCAGACAAGGACAGAGCCCCGGAGGTTTCCCCTTCTACCTGCAGCTGCCCGTGGTGGCTTCATATTTTCCCCATCGCCCCGCTTATAAATCTGGCTCTGCTGTATTTACTGCTTGCTCGTCGGGCCTGTTCTGGAGTTAGCCTGTGTGTGTGAGGTGGGGGGACAAAGGTGACTCAGATAACAGCTCCTATCCCACTTAAAGAGCTCAGAGAGAGAAGGCAGCCATGAGCTCCCTCTCTGGACATAGCTTCAGGCATGGCGGAGAATGAAATGTGTGCAAAGGGACCTAAATAAAAATTTGTGGGAGCAAGGAAGATGATGGTTCTTGCTGAAGTTGGTGAAGGTGGAGCAATCTCTGGCGACTTCCTGAGGGAAGTCCTTGGAGATGGCGCTGGAGAGTGGCTGGGCTCTCCTCTGGGGGAAGAGTGGACTGGGGTATTTTAGGCCCGGGATGGTAGGAGCAAATAGGTTGGGCCCCGAAGCGTGGGCTCTTTGGTGGAGAGCAGGAGCGGCTGGAGGAGAGGGGGAGGTATGGTGAAACCAGGAGGCGACATGCATCCTAACATGGCAGAAGTTATCACAAGGCAAGAGAGAGCTAAACGTCACTCCATAACAAACCCAACATCTGTCCATTTGTGAGAGCAGAGCCCTCATCATGACCCGATCACCTCAGAAAGGCCCGCTCAACACAGTTGCATTGCAGACTGAGTTTCCAGCTTTAGGAGACACGTTCCAACCACAGTAGATGGAAAGACTGAGGGAGAACTGGAGAAACAAGAGGGGGCTGAGTAGAGGGAAAGTTGGGTGGGGTAATGATGAGAGGTTCATGGATAGACGGAGAGATGGGGGATGGGTGAACAGATGGATGGATGCATGGATGGACGGAGGAATGGGTGGATGGATAGATGGGTGGATGGATGATGCATGGATGGATGGAGGAATGGATGGATGGATGCATGGAGGAATGGATGTAGGAATGGGTGGATGGTTGGATGGATGGATGGAAAGACAGGGCAGATCACCTGTCCCCTGAGGGGACACCTCTCCCTGGCCCTGCAGTTCCTGGTGGAGGCTGAGTGTCTTATTTGCCTGATTTCAGGGTGTATGTATCTGCTGGACTGAGATCGGTGCATTCAGAGGCCTGCAAATGCTACAACCTCCTATTTGTCTCCCCCTTGCCTGGGAGGTGGAGGTCCCAGGGAAGACAAAGAGACACAGGCAAGGCAGGGAAGGCTCTGCCCAGGAAGGGGGAGAGCTCAGCTGCTCAGTGTAAATGTCCCACCCCACGGCATATGGG
Source organism: Hystrix cristata (assembly GCA_004026905.1). Classification (NCBI taxonomy): domain Eukaryota; kingdom Metazoa; phylum Chordata; class Mammalia; order Rodentia; family Hystricidae; genus Hystrix; species Hystrix cristata. Next base: position 26,447 of record PVJO010001240.1, on the reverse strand, counting down.
GAACATGTGGCCCCTCCCTGCTGGCACCAGAGAAACGTCATGCCAGGGATGCTGGCAGCCGAGGACACAGAGTGTTCCCGGAGGGAACTGGCAGTCTGGAAGGAGGCAGCATTTGAAACGCCAGCCTGCAGCCTGGCTGTGTGGTGGGCCTGGGGTGCTGAGGGAAGCTGGGGAGAGGCGGGCTCTGGGGGCCTTTGTCCCCGGGACTCTGGGCATGGCAGAACATGGCAGGAAGCTCTCAGACATAGCCGCTCTCCAGGCTTCTGCAGAGAAGCAGAGTCCTGGAGCCACCAGCAGGGACCAGGCCCCATCTAGCCTTTGGGAACAAGCCCTGGACTTGGGGTCCACAGGTCTGACCTCCAACCCCTCCTGCCACTCCCCAACCATGCAGCCTCCAGCACCCCGCTTCTTCCTGGGCCTCCCTCAGTTTCTGCATTGTTCCAGACACATGCTGGCCACTGGTGCTAATTGAGGATGAGGTTTTTATCACTAAGGGAAAAAAGAGCACCGTGTATCTTAGGTTCTCAAAAAAAAGCAAGTGTTTGCCATGGGCCTCACCGTCCGTCAAGTGGAAGCTGTGCCCGTCTGCCTCTTGCTGGTGCTGAAGAGAGCCAGTTCTGTGCGGCATAAGGGCCAGGGATGGCTTCTTGTCAGACACCGCCTCCTCCATTTATTTCTGCCATTTGGGGGGAGGGGAGGCTGGGGATGGAACCCAGGGCCTCATGCATGCTAGGCAAGTGCTGAGTTACACCCGCAGCCTCTATTTTTGTAATTTTTGACTGGTGCACAAAATCCAAAATTGTGCACCACTAGACAAAGCTATCCCTAAAGGACCTTTCAAAGCTCTGTCCTGGAAAACCCCTGGGCTTGGTCCCTCCCCCGCAGGAGCCCTATAGCAAGTGCGATGCCCACTGCTTCCTTCTCGGGCCCCCACTGTGCCTGTGCAGCCCAAGGCCCACCCACAAGAGTCATCCCAGGAGCAGATGAGACAAACGTGGGTTGATGACAGCCCCCTGTGAACTCCGCACATCTGGAACCAGTCAAGTTCAAGTTCGACCCAGCTGGGCTGGGTGGGTCAGGCCACAGAAGACATGACTAAAGGCCTGTGACCCCTACACCTGTGGACAGGCTGATCCGGACTGCGAGTCCTGCAGGCCAGACAGACCAGGTGGTGGGATCAGGGGCCTGAGTTATTCCCAGACCAGCCCCCAGCATCACACCCCCTTTTACTTTCTCCTGCTCCCTGGAGACCCCTCACGGGGGTTAGCGATCCCAGTCTCTGCAACTTGCAAAGAAAAGTCCCGCCAGCCCTGGGGCGGTGGGGGCCGCCATCTCAGCAGTCTCTCCTGCCCCACGCCCTGCTCTGGGCTGTCTTCCCCCAGGAGCCAGCTGCAGGCAGCTGGGCGGGAGGACCACTGCAGACAGGCCGGCCCAGCCCGGCGCTCTGGTTTCCTGCATCCCAGAGTTCACGCTCATTTATTATTTAGCAAATGTGTCCCAATCACTGGCTAAGGGATGCATAGAGTGCCCCAGAGGACCGGATAGGAGTGTCTGTCTGTGTGTGCACGCGTGTTTATGTCTGTGTGCACATGCATGCGTATGTCTGTGCATCATGTGTATGTATGTGAATGTTGTGTGCATTGGTGCGTGCATATATGTACGCACATGTCTGCACAAGTGCATATTTATGTGTGTATGTGCGTGAGTGTGTGCATATGTGTGCACGTTTGTGTGTGAATGTATATGTGTGTGCTGCTGTGTATTTGCATGCCTGTGTGTGTCTGTACATGCATATGTGTATGTGTATGACTCTGTGTGCATGTGTCTGTGCATCCATGCATGCATGTGCATGCATGTCTGTGTTCAAACAAGTGTTTGTGTTTGTGCCTGTGTGTGCATACATGTGCCTGTGCCTGTGTGTGTCTCATCTGCGCACCCATAGGTGGGAGGGCCTCTGCACCCCTAACCCTGCAGCTCTGAGGCACAGGTGTAGAGGGAGCTCCTGCTGCAAGGGCCCGAGTAGCTACCACCCAGCCAGACAGGTTCAAGGACCACGTCAGGCGTCTCCACCTTCCTCAGCCAACTTAGGTGGTTCCAGAAAGGACAGGGAATATGAAAGGGCTTAAGTTTAAATTTTTTAAAAATGGTAATACACAGCTTCAAAAGTTCAGAAAGGATTTTCATGACAAGCCCCTCCCCCACCTCTCAGTTTCTCCCTGAGTCAGGAGATGCTGTCATAGCATGTCCCCAAGTGTCCCATCCAGATGGAAGCCACAGTCAGTTCAGACCCCAAGCAGCCTTAAGGACCATCTCAGCCAACCCCCTTTCCCACCGATCAGGAAAGTGACCCAGGGTTACTGCACCAGGCCTGTCCACATGGGCCGGGGCTCACCAGTGGCACAGGGCTCCGAGCACGGCCAGTGGCCAGTCCTGGGCCCTCCCAAGACAGGTGACACACTTAGCAAGACTGACAGGCCTGAGCCAGAGTGAGAGCCCTGCTGGACGCCGGACAGGGCAGTCTTGGTCCTGGGTGGCTAGAGGGGGCCTGTTTCCCTTTCGGTCCCCTCTCACCGGCCCAGGGAGGGTGGGACCGAGTCCTGTCCTCACTCCAACTGGCTTGTCCTTGCTAACAAGAGTGGCAGCTTCCCTGCTGCCATTCACAAAGCTGGGGGCATCGTGGAGCCACCTTGCACCCAGTGGGGAGGATAAAGTGGGATGGCTTGAAGGTCGCTTCTTTCCCGGTTGTGATGATGAGAAGCATCGAGATTGTTGTAAGTGTGTGTCCACCACTCTCTGACATCCTGTGTATTCACTCATTTCTTCATCCTTGCCCTCCACTAGTCATGTGTCGGGCACCAGAGACTTTTAAAGTTTTTGTTCACTGCAAATCCCTAGGTCCCAGAACAGTACTGGGCACGGAGGAGGAGCTCCGAGAGTGTGTGTTGAATGAATGAATGAAAGAATGAGCCTTTCAGCTTTGCGCTTGCATCCCAAGCAAGAGCGGACTGAAGGAGGGATGGAGTAAGGGGTGGAGATGACTTCGACCCTGAAGAATCTTAGGGTGGACCAATTGTGGGGACCGTCCCTGGTTCCATCAAGGATGACAGGGACCCACCTGGGCCAGAATTAGGAAAGACCAGAGAAGTGGGATGGTGCTGCTGGTGTCCAGCCTGAGTCCCCAGACACTGCCTGGAGGGGGTACAGCCCCCACCCTGGTCCCCAAAGGTAAGGTAGGGTGTCACATGAAGTCTTATCTGCGCTACCCCTGGGCCTGCTGGCCTCCGCACCCCCACAGCCCAGGGCTCGTCTGTCCCAACACTGGCCCCTCCCCCACTACCACAGACCATGAGTTGTGGGTGTCTCCACTGTGCCCCTGCTTGGTCATCACTTGCCCGAATGACAGGGGTGCTGGAGGTAGGATTGAAGGAGCAAAGGAGTAAGCGTGAGCGCGTGGAGGAGTTTGGGGGGAAAGTGGCCTGTGTGAATGGACGAATGAATGGGCGGATGGACGAGTGGGCCGACAAGCCAGCGCAGCCGCTCGGGAAGGCGCGATTGTGCTGGCGAGGTGGGTGGCGAGGAGAGCTACGTGTGCCCTTGCGCATCTCGGATAACAGACTCAGTACCAGTACCTTTGCCTTAGCCGTCTGCCTCCCGGGCCCAGCTGCTTCCTGGCTGGCCGGGCAGCCCTGGACCCCACAAAGGCCTGTCTGTGAGCACAGACCCCACCGGCTTCCCTCCCCTCCTTCCCGCCTCCAGGCTTGCCCCTGCCTCCCCCTTCAACTCCCATTAAAATAAACATCCATTTACTGGGGTCTCCTTGGCGCCTCCCCTCTCAGGGCCGCCCAGGCTGGCCTTGTTAAGCTGCCTCTGTCCTCTGGCTTTTCTCCTAATTGTCCTTTTCCTTTTCCTAGCTGGGAAGGAGGAGGGGCGGAGAGCCAGGAGGAAAATACAGCTGGGCCGGCCCAGCTGTTTCCCCAGAAGCCCGCGGAGCTTCAGAAATGGGAAGGAGGTGACAGCCGGCTGCCCCTCGCTGGGCGGGATTGAGTTAACAGGCTGCCAATGTCCCGGGCAGTCACCCTGGCTGCTGGACTCTGCTGCTCCCTGCAGTGCAGCTGGTGGAGGGGAAAAGGGTGGGAGGAGAAGAGGGAGCCCCCACCCCAGCCCCATAGCAGGTTACATAGCAGGGACTCGGGGGCTTCCTCCCAGCTGCGCCCCTCTTTCTCTTGATCTTGCTGCAGTTTCGGCCATCGGTGCTGGTGCTGTGTGACCCCCGGCGCCTCTTCTAAGCTCTCTGGTCTCCCATTTTACCTTTGAGGAGGTGAGACAGAGACAATGAGGCTGAGAGGGCATTGGGCATGTGCTCATCCCGGCATCCCACCTTTCGGTCTGTCTGGGTTCAGTCTACAACCACAGCACAGAGCCAGCCCTCAGGGAGGCGGAGAGGATGGAGACACAGAGCTCAGCAGGACAAGGGCCCTGAGCAGGGGAGTAGGTGTGACAGGCAATCCGCAGTAGCCACAGGGGCGGTCCCCCTGGGGCCCCAGTGCACCATGCCCTAGGCTGGGGACTGCTGGGGTGGCTTCTCAGTAGAGCCGCCATTGCCCCTCCCATCACGGGAGCCACCGCAGTGCCTCAGCCCTCGGGGAGCCTCCTTTCTGGCGACCTCTTCCATGTGCCCCTTGCCGGCTCCAACGACACCCTTGCAGGGCCCTGAATCCTCTGTCATCTCTTCGGCACCCACTTGCAAAATTCCAACCGGAAATGAGTTAATTCCCTGTTTCCTCTTTACCTGCACCAGGAAGTAGAGAACCACCCAGTAGGGCATACTGGGGTCACGGAGAAGACAAGAGCCAGATGGCCTTGTGGTACCTAGAAGCCCTAACAAAACTCTAACTCACGCGGTGCTGCTGGGTAACAAATATTCCCAATACTAACAATAACAAATAATAATAACAAACATCCTCAATACTGTTGGGTAACAACTATCCCCAAACCCACTGGCTGGTAGGTTGTGCTGCGTGTAGCTCTGTGTGTGTGTGTGTGCTGTGTGTTGGGGTTGGGAGAGAAGGAAAAATGGGGGGACAAAGGCAAGGAGGGAAAGAATGAGAAAGCAAAGGAAGGTAAGATGGTCGTAGTAAGTGAATCTGGGTCATGGATACCTGAGTGTACTTTGTACTATTTTTATTTTTGTAATTTTTTGTAAGCTTGAAGTTATTTCCAAATAAAAAGAAAACAGAATTAGATTACAGTAAGTCCCTGACTTACAAACACCGGAGTTGCCAACTGTCACAGGTGTACTGGGTAAGACTCACTTTGTGGCCTTATGAACGAATCTGACTTAGGAATGATTATCCCAGAACGGAACTTGTTCATAAGTTGGGGACTGACTGTACAAAGACAATTTCACAGTGTTTGAAGACCAAACATACTATTGTTTCAATCTTTGGAAACTTGTTGAAACTTATTTCATGGCACAGTAGAATTGTTTTTGGCAGATTCCACAGGTGCACTTGAGAATAATTCTGTCATGATTTAATGCATTTTTTCTGTATACATCAGGCACTGTTAATCACGTGATTCAGATGTACTTAACAACTTTTTTAACCTATATACTTAACAACTTTCTTGGCAGCTTGCTTTATATTACTGAGAAAACCAGGTGTGGTGCGCATGCCTGTAATACCAGCACTCAGGAGGGAGGCTGAGGCCATGAGTTCAAGGCCAGTTTGGGCTATATAGTGAGTTCAAGGCAAGCCTGAACTGCATAGTGAGACCCTGCTTCAGAATGAGCAAACAAAACGTTATGGAGAAACATATTAAAATCTTCTACTCGGTCTATCGATTTGCCTATTGCTGGATGCATAAAAATAATCTAAACAAAGCGACTTCCTGAACACCCAGCCATCCTAGCCACTGTCCTCTCCTGTCTCCCTGCAGCCTATCAGTCTTTGCAGATTCACCTCCATCTGTGCAATGCAGTGCGAGCTGAGCACCAATCTCAGCAGCACCATTGGAAGCCCGGTAGAAAAGCAAGTATAGTAGTCGGTCCCACCCCAGGCCGCCCTCTCTGTGGGTCCCACACATACAGCCTTCTGGTGATTCTCAGGGGTGGGACAAGAGAAGAAAGGAGACGATATGACGCACTGTGGAGTACTCAACTTAGTCACCTGCCTCATGCTCCCCTTCTGTTTGTCCCTCAACCTCTCCAGTCTGGCTCCCATCCTATCGCTCTTCCAAAAGTGACTTTCACGCCACTAAGTGCAACAGAAATTCCCACCCCCCAATCTTCTACCTGTTGACCGTTTCTTCCCTTTTGTACAGGACAATGCCTTCATCGTTTTCTGTGAAAATAATATATATGTATTATAAAATTAATAATAGGATGTGGACCCGAATCATGAAAAAGAAATCACCCCAAAGCCCCTCTCTCAGAAGCAATGTGGTTGATATTTGCTTAATACATTTGCATTTCCGGATATCTCCTTGTGCCTATACACAGATAAAAGGATGGACAGACAAATCATAGAAAAAATAGAGAGCTGTAGGATACTAATGAGGATTGATAAATATCCCGTGTTAACTTAAAACTATCGCATTTAATTTTATTGACTTTTAACAGCAAGAAAACCAAGTTCAGTGGAGAAATAGCTGAGCTAAGTCACTTTGAAAGATGGTCAGCCATCAGGTTAGAGAGGGAAAGAGCTCGAGCAGGCTGGTATTCATCCCTTTCTCCAGGCTCCAGGTTGGCAAGTGTGAAGCTGCTTCGCTTGTGTGTTTCAATTGTGTGCAAGGTTGAACACACAAATACATGTGCTGCAGATAACTAGAGCCGGGTTTCTCACTGTCAGAGAAAGGAGTTTCCAGGAAGGTGGGGTGGTGCTCGAGTGAGGCCCGGATGAGAGTCAGAGCAGTCAGGATGAAGTCACGTTTATTCCTGTGGCACAGTCACCCAGGAGAGTGGATCCAGGACCCCCATGGATAATAAGAGTCCTCAGATACCCAAATCCGCGGATGTCCAAGTTCTTCCTGTGAAGTGGCATAGGATTTGCCTATAACAACACACATCCTCCTGTGTACTTTAAATCATCTCTAGGTTCCTTATGATACCGAATGCAATGCAAAGGCTGTGAAAGCAAAAAGAGTTGTGCTGTTTTGTTTAGGAAATAACAACAAGGTGTCATGCTATAGATGCAGAACGTCCCCCGAGCCTCCCATGTTAAGGGGTGGGCCTTTTGGAAAGGTGCAGTAGCAGGCTCGGTTAGTAGGTGGGGCCAGGTAGGAGGCAGGTCACTGGGGGTGTGGCCTGGAAGGGTGTGGCCCTCCTCTCACTACTTCCTGACCACCACGATGTAAGAAGCTTTTCCTCTGCCCATCTGCCATGAAGTTTCTGCTTGGGAGTCAGCCGACTATGGACTATGACAGTGAGCCCAAATAAACCTGTCCTTTCAGGAATGGGTGCTGGTATTGTGTCCCAGCAACAGGGAGAGTGAGTAAGACCAGGGAAAAGAAAATCTGCCACATATTTAGTACAAGTTCTTCGGAATATTTTGATCCTAGGTTGGCTGAAGCCAAAGAAGCGGGTCCCCCCGCTGTAGAACAATACTGTATACAGAGAGATAAAGACGCACGTCTGGTTCTATGTGTGGACATGTGTGTCTCGGCTGTTTCTGTGAGGATCGATATGAGCACGCTGTAGCGGCGATGCTCATCCTAGCATCCGGATCTTGGTTTCCAAACAACATTCTCCCAGGAACCTGGAGCTAGTCCAGGACATGGAGGATGTGCTTGGAGGGCCAGAGAGTGCAAGAAAGTAAGAAAGTGCACACACATGCATGCACACACAAGGAGGAAAAGAAAATAGGAGCCAACCTGAAAAATATCTCCCAATGGCCCAGGCGAGAATAATCTGAGCAACAAAATAGTAATAGTAAAATTCCAAACTGAAAGAATGAAATAAATACTCATTGGTGCACACTGACATAAATGAATGGCTGGCTAAATACATCAGTGGGGGAGAGGGAACAAGTCTACAGAGAACTTCAATAATAAACAGAGCAGAAATAAGGGCAATAGAGAATTTAGAGCCATCAGAATGCCAGAGCAACAATTACTGCAGCCAGATCCACTGAGGAGTATCCCTGAACCCCTTCTCCAAAAGTATCTATTAGTTACTGTGGTGGTTGTATTCCGTGTCGGCAAATTCTTCACTGCTTCTCCCTCCAGGAGTTGGAGATGAAGACCCCTCCTTGGACAAGGACCGGATGTAGTGATTTGCTTGTAAGATGGGGCAGGGAGGAACGAAAAACAGCAACCTAACAGCAGAGCAGCCTGGCAAGTTCCTCTGGGCTAAGTGAGCCAAGTTAATGTCGCATAGGTGAAGTCACATGGATGTTGGGTGTCCCCTAATAGGGTAAGTTTTAAGATGCAGTGAGAGGCCCTTTGACTTGGGCAGAATTCTTCTCCAATCCATCTCAGTCCAGACATAAGAAAATATCAGACAAATTCAAAAAGCACCTGGCCAGGATTTCTCAAAAGTGTCAAAGTCATAAAGGGCAAGAAAAGACCAAGAAACAGTCTTACATTAGAGGAGACTCAACTACCAAAGACAATGTGGTGCCTTGAATTAGATCCCCAGACAGAAATGAATTAGAGGGGGCTGGAGATACAGCTCAGTGGTAGAGGGCTTGTCTGGCATGCACGAGGCCTTGGGGTCCCTTCCTGGCACTACAAGAAAAAAACAAAAAAAAAAAACGATTAGTGGAACAATGGGTAAAATTCCAAATAAAATGTGTGTGTGTGTGTGTGTGTGTTAGTGTTGTGTTGGTGTGTGTAGTAGTTTGGATGAATGGTGTTATATTCATTGTGATGTGTCAAAACTTGACTTGAGTAAGAGCTACCTAGCAGATCTGTAAATTCTGGGTGTGTCTGTGGATGAATGATTGACATGTGGTTCAGCAAATGGAGAGAGAAAGACACACCCAGATGTGGGTGGCACCAACCAATAGGGTTGTGACTTGACCCAAATAAAAAGGGAAAGAAGGGGCTGGGGATTTAGCTCAGTGACTAGAGTGCTTGCCTTGTAAGCACAAGGGCCTGAGTTCGATCCCCGGCACCACACACACAAAAAAAAAAACAAAAAAGATAAAAAGGGAAAGAAGAAGGAAGTGGTTCCATTTTTTGGAAGAGCTCCAGTCTTTACCATTGGCTTTGGGCATCGGTCTCCAGTTTCTTCTTCCATCCAACACAGACTCACACTGGTGACTCTACAGTGAGCTTGCAGGCCTTCTGCTATACTGCTGGATCCTTGGCCTCCAGCATGCAGGTGACCTGCATGGATTCTTCTGCCTCTGATCCTGTAAGCCTACCTAATCAATCCTTTGTATAATTACACATATATTTTATATTAGTTGTGTTGCTCTAGAGAACCCTAACTAACACAAATGGTTATATAAGATGTTAATATCAAGGAAGCTGGGTGAACAGTATATGGGGAACACTGTACACATTTTCCATAAATCTAAAATCATTTCAAAATTAAAAGCTTCAAAAATAAATTAATAAATTGTAACTGAAGAAATTGCTAAGTTTTATGTGAATATTTTTTAAAACCACAATCAATGTGACTTCCTAGCAGGCCCTTTGAAACACCATTATTTAAGGTCTGAATTATTAGATTATAAGAATTATGTTATTTTAAATGACGTCTTTCCAGCTTTATCCCCTGCCCACTGACTCTTGCTGTGAAAAGTGAGGAAATTAGCACGTTTACACTACCTTCCACATTTTCTCCCCCTCCATCTCCAAATTCTTGTCAGTCATATTAATATTGCTGTCAATGTTGATGTTTATGGCATTCACCAATTTTATAGAGAGTTTTATTTCTATATTTGAATGGATTCAGGGCTCATGCCCTATATGTTTACCCTGGCTCCTCCATTCTCAGCTACTGATTTTGATAAATACTACACCTTTGTTCACTAGATTTCATTGCCCAATATTTGTTACTCTCCAGAAGAACCAAGATGCACTCATTGCCTGTGTTCTGGGTGCTTCGGAATATCTGTGCCCTTTCTGTTTGAAGGAAACTCATCTCAGGTCGCACTTTTTATCCCTGGGCACGTGGAGACGTTGCCCATGATCAATAAGACCATATAGTAAGATGCTTGTTGCTAATGACTCTGAATCCATTTCGTACCTCCACATTCAAACCTTTATTTCAGGCAACTTCTTCTCCATGATGCCTGGATGATTCTCACCATTGCTGCGTTTGTTGTATTTTTCTTTTGGGTGCTATTAACTGTGCAAATGCTATCCTCCGTGTTGTCTACTTTTTCCTCCGTTTATTACGGGCCGAATTGCAACCCTAAAATGATACGCTGAAGTCCGGAGCCCCAGTGCCTCAGGGTGCGATCCTCCTGGGAAGCAGCTGCTGTCCGGAAGGTGAGGTCATACTGGATGGGAGTGGTCCTGAGCCCGGTGTGATAGAGGTCCTTGTAAGGAGAGCAGAGGAGCCCGGCGGCACAGAGAGGAGGCAGAGACCGGAGCAAGTCAAGACTGCAGCATCCCGCGGAGCTGGGAGGGAGCCCTGGTACTGCCGGACGGCAGCCCTGGAAAACAAGCATAGTACACTGTTTGTAGATGTTACTCCTTCCTCTCTATTTATTTCTGTGTTTTTCTCCAGGTTCTTATGATGTGATCTTTCCCAGTCTATGTCTCAGGGTGTCCTAGAAGGAGTTGTTCTTATTTTAATACATCTTTTTAAATTCAAAGTTGATCGATTGATTGACTGGCAGTACTGGAGCTTTAAGCCAGGGCCTTTGCACAGAGCTACATCTCCGGCCTTTTAATTTTTTTATTTTAAGACAGAGTCTCACTAAGTTGTTAAATTGCCCGGGCTGGACTGGAACTTGTGATCCTCCCGCCTCAGCCTCCCAGTGTGCTGGGATTACAGGTGTGTAACCCCATGTCTGGCTTCAAAATGTCCATGTTTGTTGCTTCAGCTTTTCTCCAGAGCACTGCTAACTGGTTTTCTGTCTGTCGCCTTAGAAATGCTTTATGGAAACTTTGAAATCTTTTAGCTCAGTAAGGGGGTCAGGTCATCCCAATCTCCATGTCCTATCCTCACCTCTGCCTCCCTTTCTTTCTTTCTTTCTTTCTTTCTTTCTTCCTTTTGTTGTCGTTGTTTGTGGTTGTTACTCGTCTTGGAATGGGGCCGACCATTTGTTGAAGGATGATGCTGAAAGGAACCAGGCAGATAACTGGAGAGGGATTAGAGTTTGTACTTTCAAATGCACTCTTTCTAAATATTTAATTTTTGTCTCTGGAGCCCCAACTCCAGCACCCAGGGCTGGTTCACTGAGTTCCCCAGTCCCCGCCAGACCAGTTCCCAGGAGTTTGGCTTCCCCTCCAGTCCCTCCCCTGGGACTTGCCCTGCTCCTCATGCACCATTTCTCTGACTTCCTGCACTCACTACAGAGTGAAGGAGACTGATCTACGAAGATATGGAACACCTGTAGAGTTTAAAAGCATAGAAAATAATACAACAATAACAATAGCTATTTTACATATTGAGTCTATCATTGCATATACATATATTTACTAGAAAAAAATGTATATGCTTCTGGACTTTGTAAACATCGTGTACAGCAGAAAGACAAAAGGACGCTGTAAAAAGTCCGGCAGAGGGCTGGGGATTTAGCTCAGTAGCAGAGCATGTGCCTAGCACGCACAGGGCCCCAGGATTGATCCCCAGGGAGAAGAAAGCATTTTTAAAAGTCCTATACAAGCCCCGTGTGAGAAGAGTCTGGGGGAGGAGGGAGCAGCAGCCAGGAAGGCTTCACTGCAGAGGCGATATTTGAGTTAGGTATTAAATTGCCAGGCTTTATGGTAGAAGTCACAGAAAGTACATGGGCTGAGACTTGAGCAGAGAAATGCAAACAGTATTCAGTGTTTGGAGCAGAGGAACTGTGGGAGAAGCTGGAGAAGATGAAGCTTTCAAGGGAAGCTACCTGGAGCCCATGGGGTGGTCAGAGTGACGTGGCTCTGAGAAATACATGTCCGGGGCCGCCCGGCCGACAGGCTATGCTTAGGTGGGGAAAATACCAGATTACCAAATAGTCTATTTGCTATTACATATGTGTGCAGATTAAAGACTGGAAGAATATTCTAAAATGTCAGCTGTGGTAATTTCTGGATAGGTGGTTGGGATGACTTTTATTTTTCTCCTCATTTTCTCTACAATGATTGTGGAAGAGGGAAGCAGGGCTGAGCGGCAGGAACCTGGATTCCGATCACCTTTTGGCCCTGAGCTGTTAGGGGACTTTGGGCAAGTCCTTTCCCCTCTCTGGCGTGCAGCTCTCTCATCTGCAGAATGAGAATTGGCCAGTGGTCCCCCAAGGTCCCATCTGGCCAGCTGCTGCAGGCTGGGGTCCAGAAAGGCATTCTTGGTGTTCCTCACATTCTTTGAAAACTGTCCAAGAGATGTCTGTGTGTTGTCACTTTGATTATAAAATCCAAGAGGTAAGTTTATGCATAAAAAGCACCAAGAATTGTGCCTGGCATATAGTAAACTCTCCACATGTGCATATAGGTGAGCTGTTTTTATTAAGACAAAAGTAGTCTTGCCATTTCTCAGGACAATGACTCTTTCACAGTGATGATCATAATGTAAAGATGTTTGCCTTGAGCAAGATTTTGGCCAGGTCTTGGGACCACTGCATCTCAAATCAGGGGCCCTTGGTCTCAGGAGTCCCCAAGACACACATTCCCTGTTAAGGGAGGCCTGCTACTCAGGTTTGACTGAGGGACACAGGCCCCGAAGAGCAGCAAATGTGGGCTCTGATCCCTCTTTTCCCCCTTTCACAGCTTCCCTGGGCTGGGTGGCTTGCTTTTTCCTGAGGTGGGCAGGGGCTTTGGAAACACTCCTACCTTCCCAAGAAAATGAGTCCCCAAGGAGGCCTCCCCGCCCACAGGCTCTCTCCAGCACCTGTGTTCTGTAACACAGCCCTAATTGAAATCACATTAACATTATGATTCCATTACGGGGAACAAGAGGCTGGCTGCAGGCATGTGCCCCACGAGGCCTCATCAGCTGGACTGGATCATTTATAAAGGGCTGTGCATCTGCTTGGGGCTTCAGTGTTAAGTAAGGCAGACAGGGGCCAATTCATTATTAACAAGGCTTTATGCACTTGGCCAGGCAGGAGTACAAAGCGGCTGCAAGGGGAGCCTGGGGGACCAGCGGCATTGAGCCACTGACTACCAGTGTCCATCTGCCCCGCCCATCACTGGAGCCCGGGATGGAGACGTCCCCGTCCCCAAAGCCTGGACTCCGGCTACCCCATGTGATGAGAGAGGCTAAGTAGCTTGTTGGGGTCCCCTCAACTATCCTGTTGTCAAGTCAAAATCTGAATCCAGAAAGTTGAGTCCAAAGCCCGCGTGCTGGGCCAACCTGCCAGACGCAGTCCACCTCTTGGCAGCTTATTCCTCTGCTGAGCTGTACCCTTGTCCACTTGGGATACCAGTCACTTTTTATGTAGTGCTGGGGATTGAGCTCAGGGCCTCTGCACGGAGCTACATCCCCAGCCCTTTTTTAAAAATTCATTTTAAAACAGGGTCTCACAGAGTTGCTAAATTGCCCAGACTGGGCGTGAACTTGTGATCCTCCTGCCTCGGCATCCCAGAGTGCTGGGATTACAGGTGTGCACCACCATGTCTGCCCAATGAAGGCCTTCGAGATAGTGATTTCGGGGAACGCGTACTGGAAACCAGCATGGGGAATCAGCAAACAAGGTTGGAGTTTCTGCTCTACCATTTCTTAAACTCAGTCAACCCTCTACCTTCAGATACCAATACCAGGCATGGTGCCAGGTGCCAGTGCTAAAAAGGTGACGTGACACAACCCTTGAGAGACTTCCTGCTTGCTGCCAGATCGTGCGCACTAAGTCCTGGGCCCACATGGGCTCATCAGACCCTTAACTGTAACAAGCAAGAAGTGTTGGGTGGGCACTGAGTCCGGCTGTGGAGTTGGGAGAGAGTCGGGGAAGACCGTGAGCTCCAAAGGTGACCACAAGTTCCAGCTCTGACGGTGTCCTGTGAGTAAGAACTGCATTAGGACTCTTGGCCTCTACAGTGTCACGCTCACTTTCCAAAGCTGTCACAGGGCTGGGTGAGATGACAAGTACGGCCCACAGCACATGGTTGGATACAGGAAAAACAGACAAAAGGCCCAACCACAGACCAAGCGACTTCTCTTCCCAAGTCTGGCTTAGGTGTGGATGTGGCTGGACACAGTCCTGCAGTCCTGGGTGGCACTCGGCTCGGCTGTGGGGCAGGAGTGTCCCGTGGGCTGTGGGAGGCTCGGGGCCATGAGACGAGTGGCTGAGGCGCTGGTCTCCTGCTCCCCCAACCCTGCCATGTGGGTCCTACCCGCTTGTTCCAGGGCGGCCATTTGGCCCCCTCCCTCCAGAGTGTCAGGGACCCTGATCCAGCCTCAGCAATAGTTTCTACAAACCATCATCAGATATGAAGTGTTTAAATTCAGCCATCACATCTGTGTAGGAGACACTGAGTTTCACAGGGCGAGATGACCAGGCCCAGGGTGCACAGCCACGATGGGGTGCCAAGCACTCCCACCTGATCACTGCTGGCCAGCCCAAAGATGCAATCCTCCTGCCTCAGCCTCCCAGAGTGCTGGGATTACAGGCATGCACCATCACGCCTGGCCATGGGTCTAGGATTTGAATCCCACAGTCTGCCCGGGATTTCAGCCCACTGCAGGGATAGTGCACACTAAAAACTGCACATTACTGGTACCTTGAGAGCCCAGTTTGGTGGCACATGCCAGTAGTCCCAGCCACTGGGGAGGTTGAGGCAGAGTGATTGCTTGAGCCCAGGAGTACTAGGCCGGCCTGAACAAGGTCTGTTGTTACCCCATCTCACAGGTGGAGTAGGGTCTGTTGTTACCCCATCTCACAGGTGGAGTAACTGAGGTTTACGGAGACTAGCTGAGCCTGAAATGCATGAGGCAAGTGTGGAGCTGGGACTTGAATCCTCTCTCTAAGGCCCACACTCAGGCTCTCCTGCATCCTAGGAGGGTTCTGGGCGACCTTTCTTGTGCTGAGGCTCCTGGGGACAGGGGGAAGGAAGCCCACCAGGCAACAGCTCCCTTTCAAAGCCACCTAAAGGACCAGTCATCTTCACTCAGCTGCTGCTGATTAAAAATAGAGCCGGTGAGCCGGGCCGCCTAGCTGCTGAGCAGAGATCAGAAAGTTTCCAGCAAGCCTGGGTCTTTTAAGTTATTTATCTGTCTGCATTTTTCATCATTTGCCATTGATTCACACGCGCTCTTCCTGAGAGCCCTGCTGGTGCCCGCCTGGCAGGGGAGCTGGCCCTGTCCCCTTCCTCCCTGGATGCCGCCCTTTCCCATAAGGCTGCCTGGCACCAGCGGCCTGTACTGCCCATGTGCCTTCTTCCCGCCCGTACCTCCTGGTACCAGGGCTGTAGTAGATGCTTGTAGTAGATGCTCACTGAACCCCAGAGCCTTCAGGTACATGCCTGGCTCCCCCAGCACTTACCCAAGCCGGGTCTGCAGAGCCCCTGCCCCGAGACCCAGAGCCCAGGACAGCCTTGGATGGGGCGCAGCCCACAGCTCACATGACGCAATACACGGGCATCTCCTGAGGCTTCCAGAAAGCAGGAGTCAGCCCAGGAGGGGACGAGGAGGTAACTAGGCTGGGCTTCAGGAGGAGACACCCTGGGGCAGGGGAAGAGACAGTGGGCTGAGGCAGGAGCCAGGAGCACACAGGCAGGAATGCAGACAGCCTGAGAGTGGCAGGGCATGGGCACGGGGTCCCTGAAGCAGGGACACAGTGGGAGGGAAGCAAGAACGATAGCTAAGTATCAGGGAGTTGAGGGTGCAGCTCAGTGGTAGAGCAGTTGCCTAGCATGTGTGAAGCCTGGGGTGTGATCTCCAGGACTGGGGAAGAAAGGGTCCGAACTTTTAGCCAGGTGTGGAGGTACAGGTGTGGAGGAACCTGTGATCCCAGCGTTCGGGAGGCTGAGGCAGGAGGATCACTACAAGTTTAAAGCCAGCCTGGGCCACATGGTGAATTCAGGACCAGCCTGAATTTAGACAGTGAGACCCTGTCTAAAAAAAAAAAATCCCAGCACGGGGAGCCACCCAGGGTGTTGGCACGAGAGTGTGAGAGTACATGTCCATCCAGACAAGGACGGCAGAAGGACTGATGGCCCCTGGGCAGAGGTGAGTCAGGTCCAGGGCCCGCCTGGCCAGGATCTCCCCTTTGAGTTCCCACAAGGTACAGCTGCCCCTGCCAGGTTTCAGAGTCCTTAAAGAGCAAGACCCTGTCTCAAAGCAAACAAGCAAAAAACCAAATATAGTTACAAAATGGGACATTGCAGAGCGTCCTTGTGGGAGAGTCAGTCCAGAGAGGGGGATACTGGGGGACAAACCCATCCAGAGGTGCAGCTGCCTCCCAGAAGTGCCAGAGAGCTGGCCACAGATGGGCAGAGGGGTGAGGGGTAAACAGCGGTCTCCACCCCAGCCAGAGGGGCGCATGGAGGGGACAGTGTTGGGGAGCCCGGCTGGATGAGCCAGGGCCGGGAGGACCGGAGCTCGAATGGCAACCACACTGGTGACTTTAAGCAGGAAATGAATAAAACAGGGGACTAGGTGTCTGTGACAGTGTGGGGCTGCCCTGGACTGTGGATGGCTGCAGATCTGCCGTCATGGGCCTGACAAGCTGGTGAGCAGGGACCGGGGTCACCACAGGGCCACGTAGTAGCAGTGTCCCTGGTGCTCCTGGCTTCTCCGCTGTGGTGGCAGGGCCTGCGTCACATCTCCAGCATTATGTGGCCAGGAGGAAGGGGCTGGGGCCCGGTGGGGGGGGGCAGCAAGGATGTGGCCGCAAGGCAGGAGGTGGCCGGATGCCAGGCAGGCTGAGGGTCTCCTGGCCGGTGAGATGTGGAGGCAGAGAAAGAGGCGAGTCCGGTGACACCAGGCCTTGGGACACACTTGGGTGGCGGGAAGGCTGGTGTCTGCCCTCAGCTGGAGAAGATGCTTCCTGCAGGCTCGGGGGCTGGAGCCAGGGAAACCGAAGAGTTCAGTTCTGCACGTGGTAACTTTGCAGGTTCCAAACAGCTGCGAGGCGACGGTTCTTCAAAGAGCAAAGCGACAAGCCAGGTACGATGGTGCGCACCTGTCATCCTGGCTTTCTGAGAGACCGAGGCAGGAGGATCTCAAGTGTGAGCCCCTCCTGGGCAATTTAACAACTCGGCCTCAAAAATAAAAAAAGGGGTGGGGATGCGGCTCAGTGTGAAGGCCACAGCGGGGATAAAAGCAAACCAACAAATGAACAGACAAGTGAAGTCCCTACTGGCAAGTCCCAGAGTCCCGGCTCTTCAGCTTGGGCCGAGGGGCTGCTGCAGAGTCGCGCGTCCCCCCAAGCCCATGTGCTGCAGAGGTGACTACAAAGGCCGCAATGTGGGCAGGTGACCAGGCCGGGAGGCTCCACCCCAGGAAGGGTCTAAGCCAGGCATTGTTAAAAGGCTGGATCCCAGACGGAAGCATGCTAACCACCCTGGTGTGGCCGTTACCTGGAGACCCGCGAGCCCACAATCGCCCTGTATCCCACAGTGGGGTCCAGTCATTCCCATCACATCCTTCCCCACCCCGGTGCCTTTGCGCAAACTGTGGCATTTGCCTCAAATACCGGTCATCTCTTTCTGCTGCTGCTACTCATGCCCTAGGGCCGCACTGTTACTCTCTCTCTGGGGACCTTTGGATGCTCCACAGACACAGGAGGTTGGTGTTCCTGCATCTTCCGTCCTGGCCTCTGTGGGTTTCTCAAAGCAAGCAACCTGCTTTATTCTGTTTTCTTTTTTTCTTCTGAGGCAAGGTCGTGTTATGTAGCCTAGTCTGGCTTCAAACTCACAGCGACCCTCCTGCCTCGGCCTCCCTCGTTCCAGGATTACAGACATGCGCCACCAATCCCCAAGCGCCATACCACCACCACCCCTGCCCAAGCAACCTGTCTTGATTCAGCCTCCATCCCCAAGCACTTGATTGAATGAATGAACGAGAGTCGGTCAGGACTTGGCAGCTTTGATCTTGGTCTGACCCGCCCTTGGCGAACGGTGTCATGATCACAGCCCAGGCAGGAGGAGCTGGCCCCGGGTCGAGTCTCCCTTTTCAGAGTCCCTTTGAGAGCCATGAGGTTCCCTAGAGAGCTACGGTGGGTTCTGCAGGTAGGAGAGGAGGGAGAGGCCTTTGAGGGGTGTGATGGGGGAAGGGAGGTGTTTCTGGTCCCGTTAGTTCAAGCCACCAACGCCAGCCTCTCTCATGGCCTCTGAGCACGGTGGTCACCATGGCAACCGGCACGGGAGTGGAGCAGAGCCAGGCCCACCAAGGGGCCGCAGCCAGGCTGGGCTCCGTGGCTGCGGGGTGTGTGCGTGTCAGGTGGGAAAGGGGGGTCTGTGAGGGACGGGCTCGGGGCTTGGTGTGGGTTAGGAGTCCCTGCAGGCCCAGCCCCGTCCCTGTGGATCAGGAAAGACAGAGAGGGGAGAGAAAGAGAGAAGATAGATGCTGACAGGAGGGAGAGAGAGGAAGAGAGGGCGAGAGAGAGATGCAGAGCGAGACAGAAAAACATCAGCAACACAGACTGGGACACACAGAGAGAGGGACAGAGGGACCAAGACCAGGGGAAACAGGGAAGTTCTGTGGAGAGGGAGACTGAAAGAGAAGAGAGAAGGCAAGACAGAGACAGAGGGAGACACAGACACAAGAGCCAGGCAAGGTAGGGGAATCCGGCCAGAGAAAAAGAATGAACTGGAGGGTCACAAAGAATGAAGGGCCAGAGAGCCGACCAAAAATGACCAAAGCCAGGTAGGAAAAAAACAGAAGTTCATGGCCTACACCTTGAAATACTGGCACTCTGGGAGGCTGAGGCAGGAGGATCACAAGTTCTAGCACAGCCTGGGCACCTCAGCAACATCTTGTCCCAAAATAAAACATAAAAGAAGGCTGAGGACGTAGCTCAGAGTGAAGGCCCTGGGTTCAATCCACAGCACTTGAAAAAAAAGAAAAAGTCAGAAAGAGAGACGCACAGGAAGCGAGGGAGGGGAGGGAGGCTGAAAGGTGGTAGCAGTGGTAGGGACCCCAGCCAAGCCCTGTCCTGCGCTGCCCTCCAGCCCTCCGCCACGGAAGGGATGCCGAGAAGGGGTCACCAGGTCTCTCTTTCTTCCTCTAAGAGAGCAGCCAGGCGAGGTGTCCCACAGATCGCCCCAGGTGGAGACGGTGGCCCAGGCTGTGGTTTGGGGATGTGGTTGCCTGCAGAAGTGTCTCCTGGGACGGCACCCTCCCAGGGTCCTCCGTATGTTCCTTGCACATGTTTAACAACTCACCTCCTAACCACATACTCTGTTGACACTGGCCCAGGTGACAGTCTGGGGAAAGCAAGCTGGCTACGTGCGACATTTCAGGAAGGTGTTGCCGTTCACGCAGACTGAGGTTCCCAGGCACCTTGCATCTCCTGCTCAGTGGAAAAATGAAAGCTATTGTTTTGTTGCCAAAAGATAAATCTCTCCCAGAAGATGGTGCAGGGCAAGAGAATTTCTCTTCCAAAACCCTCTTTTTTCCCTGTGAATTCAAATGAGAGTGATAGAACCCAGTATTTCCCTTTTGCCTTGCCTACTAGGAAGCTCAGATCCAAGTTGCAATGGTTAATATATTGATAGCCCATTTCTAAAACAGAGATTCTTGAAGTCCATGGACCCTAAAGGCTTTCTAAAGACTCTAGAACTGTATGTAGGACTGTGTCTGTGGCTAATTTTGTGGGCAGGGACCTTTAATTCTTAGGGTTCTCCAAGATGTTCATTGCCGGGGGTTGTCAAGGTTTGACTAACTATTGGCTTGAGCTATACCCAGTTCTCCCCCCTGGCAGAGGCAATAGTCCCCTAGACCCTGCCATCTTCTTCTGTCAGGACACAGATCAGGTGACTACATTTCCTGTCCTTCTCTACACTCGAATATGAAGTTCTGGCCAGAAATTAGGATGGAGAGTTGCGCATGCCACTCCCAGCCCTGGGCCTTATGACACCAGGGGCTTCCCTACCCTCTTCCTTCTTCTCCTAGCCAGAGCGAGGCCACAACAGGGCCCAGAGTCCAGAAGGTGAATCGACAGGGTCCAGGAGGGACAGCAAGACGGGTGTCAAGCTCGGGCCCGTTATGGGAGGGAGACATGCGTTTCACGCTTTGCCCGGCATCAGGGGCCTCTTTGTGAGAGGATAATGTGGTGTCCGGTGATTCCAGGTTCTTCCTGTCTTGCCCAAATAATTGGCCAGGACAACTGATGAACAGTTAAATGCAAACTTATATTTAAAGTAAAAGAAGAAAAGAAAATAGTGAAGAAGAGAGAAGAAAAGAAGTGAGGAAAAGAGTAAAGAAAAGAGAAGACCAAGACGAAGAGAGACATTCCACAAGGAAGAAAGGACAGAACAGCAAGATCGCGGTGGTGGTAAAGTTGAGGGTTGTTGCCCTTTACGTCCTCCCGGATCTGCTCCATCGGAAGTTCCTCTGCCCAGCACTCTGGCTGTGATTGACAGGTCGCATCTGTTCCCGCTCAGGTTACACGGTTGCATCCTGTTCTTGGCCTCCCATCGCAATCATGTTACACTCTGTTTTCCAGCCAGCTTGCCATGCCCTAATCGCCTACCTCATCTTTGTGACAGCACTTAATTTTATCTTGTCAAATGTGCCACCATTGAGTTCCCACATTTGTGCCTCAGGCCCCTGGTGTGTTGGGGCTCCTTAGCATCCTGTGAGGGTCCCTGGCCCCATCCTAACCCCTCGGATGACAGGAGGCCTTGGCTGTACTTCCAAGCCTTGTAGCTCTCCATTTCCTCCAAAACAGACTGCCCCCGGCCCACTTGTCACTCATGTGTCCTGCCCTGAAATCCCTTCCCAGGTCTGGATTTCTGCACTCTGTCTAATGCCCTTGTGACATCAGGTTGAGGCCTCAGACTTTGGGTTTAGTCAGTCTCTGTCCAAATCCTGACT
This sequence comes from Hystrix cristata, assembly GCA_004026905.1. Classification (NCBI taxonomy): domain Eukaryota; kingdom Metazoa; phylum Chordata; class Mammalia; order Rodentia; family Hystricidae; genus Hystrix; species Hystrix cristata. The sequence goes on along the minus strand of PVJO010001240.1, from coordinate 5,374 downwards.
TTGCTCAGCCTGGAGTCTGTGACCTCAGGGAGCTCACTGGAACCCCCCGAAACCCCAGGCTTCTCAGCCGGAAGTGGGGATGATAAATGGTCCCCACTCCCCAGGACTATTGCAGAGGTCCCGTGAGAGACACTGCACCCCCAACACACCTTTTTGGGGCACCATTCAGCAGCCTGGGGTCCCACTGCTGCGGGACTCCCATCTCCCACATCTCCTGTGCATCTGGCTTTAGGAAGAGAGAGTGGGGCTCTCATGGATCACTCTTATCATCAGAAAGGCAGGGCTAGAGGCATGCGGGTCAGGGCTCTGTTCAGAGTCTCAAAGTCTCCTTCCTGGGTTGCTGGGGAAAGGGAGGAGAACTACTCATTCACTCACTCATTCATTCATTCGTTGGCACCCAGGCCTGAGTTGGCTGCTCCAGGGCCCAGACCAGCCAGGACTGCACCCTTCTCCCTCCTTTGAGCCCAATGAGAAATCTGGGTCTGTCATGGGGCAGCCTTGTGCCCCATAAACCCCAAGGCAGGCATTCTTCCACAGGGCGGGGTACACTTCCACCGCCAAGAGTCCCAGCCATCGGGTTCACCATTACGTGCTGGGTCCTGACCTGAAGTGGTTGCAGCCATGCAGGTAGGACCATAGTTATTTTATATCACTTTATTTTATTTTTTGCAGTGCTGGGGATAGAACCTAGGACTGTGTGCGTGCTACACAAGCACTCTACACACTCAGCTCTACCTTAAAATATCAAATGGATAAATGAAACCTTGGATTTGAGGGCTCATACCCCAAAAAATGGGTTGGCAACTCTAATGGCAGGGGCTCAGTGGCACACATTAAAAAACAAAACAAAACAAAACAGCCAGGCTTGGTGGTGCAGACCTGTAATCCCAGCACTCGGGAGGCTGAGGCAGGAAGATCGCCTTGAGTTTGAGGCCAGCCTGGGCTACATAGCAAGACCCTGTTTCAAAAAACAAAGACAAAGGGTTAGGGATTTAGCTCAAGTGGTAGAGTGCTTGCCTAGCAAGCACAAGGCCCTGCATTCAATCCCCAGCAACCCCTCCCCCCAAACCACACACACACACACACACACACACACACACACACACACACACAAACCCAAGATCTTTTTGGCCAGGGAGGATATGTTAATAGATTTGCTTTTCTTTTTACAGGATTTAACCTCTTCACTCTGTTCGGCTAAAGCTAGTGTTCATGATTAATTGCTTCTTTCTTTCACACACTAAATATTTATCGAGCCCCTAGTAGGTGTGGACACCATGCAGCGACATGGGACAGGCTCTTCCTGGGGGGTGGTTCATGCAGGTGAAGACAGAGCTGTTGGGCCTCTGCTGTCACCTTGAGCAGGGCCCGAGGCCCATGTCAAGGGCCAGCTGGCCCCTTCAGCATGCAGCCACCACGCAGCATCGGGAGCATCCTGGGCGAAGCTGTTCGTGCCAGGGAAGAGTTTCTAAAACTGCCTGTGGGGACTTGTATCCACCTTATAATTGGCGCTGGCTCCTCTGCAGCCAGGGATAAATCAGATACAGGCCCATCTCTGGGTTTATTGAAGGTTTACATGTTTGGAATGAAAAGCAAGGAATAGGTGGGTAGCCACAGAGATGCAGAAAAAGCCAAGAAGAAGGAACACTGGGAGGAGAGACGGCATGGCTTGGCCCGGGGGTTGCGGTGAATCGTGAATCGGAGGAGGAATTGACCAGGCCGCTTTCTCACGAGGATCTGCCTGGCTCCTCGAGGGCCGGGTCCCTTTTGATCAGCAATCGGATCTCTCCGATGCCCCGTCTGGGAGCTCCTGTCCGGCCATCTCCTGCAGCAGACAGGGTCAACTCTGGGAGAAACAAACGCGAGTGGAAGGCTGCTGGTCACTGTCCCAAGCTTGTTAGGGCAGGAACACACTACGCCGCGGGTGGTTTCTTGGGGGAAGGGTCCTGGGAGTCAGTTCACATACTGACACAGGAATGCGCTGTTCCCATTCAATGAGCCAGGCAAGATGTGAGCATTAATTGGAGTGAGTGAATCAACCTCACTCTGAAAAGATGTCATTAAGCTGAATGGATACACACACACACACACACAGAGTTGTCACAGTTCCTTGCCCACGTGGGCTCTGCAAGCCCTACAGGACTATTTAAGACCCTGGATGTATGAGAACTTGAACTTTCTGGTGTCTCGTTCCCATTTCACAGGTGGGGATGCTGAAGTCCCAGGACAAAGCTACCAAGGGCAGCCAGAGAAGGGGGGTGGCTAAGCACCCTTGGGTCCTGGAGCCTGATTGCCCAAGTCTGAATTCCATCCCTGCCACTTAGCGAGGTGACATCTGTCTAATGAATGTGCCTCAATTTCCCCATCTGTAAAATGGGATGATGATAGTGATTGATAATCAAGACTCGCTTAGAATAGAGGCTACGCATAGGAAGCGCTCTGGGTGCCACTTATGGGACCATTTCTGTGTCTGCAGAGTGCTCTTGCCAGGGAGGACTCGGCATGGTGTCATTTCTCTTGAGCCCCTTCACCGTGAGGTGTGTGTTTGGAATGAGGGCTGAGGAGGGGTGCGGGAAACAGGGTAGATGGCCAAGCAGGGCTGTCTCAACAAGGAAAAGGTGACAGGTACTGCCTTCTAGACTGGAGCTGGGCCCCTGAAACCATGCTGTGGGCGGGCCACCCTCTCTGAGGCCTGGATGGATCTGTCCTTGCCCCTCACTGGCTCCTGGTGGGGGCGGCGGCCATGCGGCCCCCGTCCGGTCTCTTTCCCAGCTGTCACGCGGCTTCTCCCCATGGGTTTCACGTAGTATTGGTGTCTGTTTCCGTGTCCACATCTCGCCTGTGGATAAGGACTCACTTTTGGGTTAGGGCCTTGTCTTTTTTCATTGTTGTTTTATTTTGTTTTGTTTTCTGAGACGGGATCTTGCCATGCAGCTCGGGCTGACCTCAAACTTACTATGTAGCCCAGGCTGGCCTTGAATTTGCAGCAATCCTCCTGCCTCAGCCTCTGGAGTTCTGAGATTACAGGTGTGCGTCCCTTGCCTGGCAGGGCCTTGTCTTGACCATCTGCAGAGGTACTAGGCCTCAGGACGTTAGCATGGTTTTAGGGGACATGATTTACCCCATAAGGAAAGGAGGGAAGGAAGAAGCAGGAGGGAGAAGGAGGCTGGGAGGGGGGGCCTCTACTGCTGGCCACTGTGACGGCCAGGCAGATCTGTCCTTGAGCCCAGAGATGGCAGGGAGGGCTTGGGGGCTCTCGCCTTGCTGTCTATAGCTGATGGCACCTAGTACTTACTGTCCAAAAGGACAGTGAGAGTGGCCACCACCTGTGGGTACAATAGTTTAAGGGGAGGAGGACCAGAGGGGAAGCAGAGTGACCCTGTGCTGGGCCCTGAGGGTTATAACCTCATCCTTCCAGCCCTGCTGGTTGCCCTGGGGTGTGTGCATTTTTTAGGAAAGTCACTCCTGAGATAAACAAACATAACTACTCTCCTCTATCGTACATTTTAATGAACTGTCATTTTTGGGGAAATGATTGCAAATTGCATATAAGAGGAGACAATTCAGAAAAAAATCAAAGGCAATGATTAAACATTTAAAATGCAGGCTGCCTCAGGTGAGCTTGTTGGAAGGTCATCACGTCTGTGTGGGGGAGGGTCTGCTCTGGCTACGGTCACCCTGCCGCCAGCCATAAAGTGAGGTGGCCTTCCTAGGAGTTGCCAAGGTGACAGCTTTCCACAGGACCCTTAGAAAGCACCAGAGAGTCTTCCTGCCCCACACACTAGAGGCCCAGGGAACAAGGCTTCCCATCCTGGGAAAGGCTCACAGTCTAATTGGCCATGAAGCCATAAAGTTATACATGTCAGCACCTGGGCTCATACTTGCAATCCTCCTGCCTCAGCCTCCCGAGTGCTGGGATTACCGGTTAGTGCCACGAGGCCAGGCTCTAGGCTCTTCACTCCATGGCAGCTTTCTTAGGACGTCAGTGCAGAGATCGCTCACCTCAGGTGTGCTGTGTCGCAGCTCCTGCCCACAGTGCACAACCCTGGCCATCCTGGCTGAAACTAACCTTTTTCCCCACAGGGGCTGAGCATAGTTTCAAGAGCATCATTTTTACTCCCCCCAAACACCAGGGCCATTGAGAAGGCAATGGCACGGGAGTTGGGAGGTCTGTGTTCAAAGCCAGCTCCCGGCCAGGGCAGACTAGTCCATGGTCCTGCCTCAGTTTCCCCAGCCATACAATGAAGCAGATGGTTTACAATGGATTCTCCACAAGCTTCCTTCCAGAATGGGCAAGCAGGGTGTCTGGCACCTTCTGGGCCAGGCCACTCTGAGTGTTCACCAGCCTGGGCTCCAGGAAGTCAGGGCTGGCCTTACCCCTCCTTCTCTCCCTGCTGAGGATGGGTGCCCACGGCCCCCCCACACCTCCTGTCATTCCCAACCTCCCCTTGTTGCACTCCTCTCCTTGGGGAGCCTGTTACTTTCTTAGCATCCTGATGAGCTACAACCTTGGGTCCTTTTTTGCTTTCATCCAAGGATGAAAGGGTTCCCCGGGCCATTTGCCCGGACCCCCACTTTACAGATGGAAACAATGAGGCCAGAGAAGGAACAGCTTCCCCAAGTCACATTGTACTTGGGGTTCGCACTCCGCAGTGGAGATTGGCCACACGTTACCAAATGGAGGGGCCCATGGGGCTTCTTTCAAGGTTCTTGGTGTCCCAAACAAAGAATTGGACAAGACACAGAGAAAAAGAGTGATGGCAGCTGGTGAACAGGCTCATGGTGACCCTGAGGACAAAGGCCTGAATTTTTGTATCCAAAATTCCTGGATTGGCTTCCCCCTTACGACAATAGGCATCGGGGCGGCTGTCCTATCAAAAACACATGGCCAACCATGGTGGCACATGCCTGTGATCCCAGCACTTGGGAGGCTGAGGCAGGAGGGTGGCCGAGAGTTTAAAACCAGCCTGGGCAACCTAGCAAGACCCTGTCTCAAACATCAGCACAGCAATGAAACTCACTTATCAGACCAGGAATGAACTGACCGACAGAAAACCTGGCTTGGTTTCCCGCAAGATGTAAATGAAGGATCCGAAACATCATCTTTTGATTGGTTGTGCCCACATGCAAATAAAGGATTAAAAATAGCATCTTCTGATTGGTCCTACAAACAGCATCAGACTCAAAAGAGGGATTGAGAACATAACTTTCTGATTGGTTCCTGTACAGTGCTCCGGAGTCAGGGTCCTTTTGGGTCCTGTGCTTTGCACTTGTCCTCTGGGTTTGACACATGTCGCCCAGTCAGGGGTCCTGTTTGCCCCAGCCCTAACCTCCTGCCTCCTCGCCTTGCATAGGACCGAACCCGCTGGAACCC